>PVKS010005520.1:35211-84317 GCA_004027875.1 Aplodontia rufa | reverse complement strand
CAGGCAGTCCCTGCCTCTGTTATACGCATTTACGCGTAGGTCAAAATGAACCCTGCTGTTATGTTAACTATAATGCACTAATAAAATATGCTACTCAAAAAGAGAGAAGTCTGTGAGATAAAGGCAGAGGGTTGCTTTGAATTGATGTGGGAGGAAAGGTGTGGCTTTGTTAAGCCTGAGTGGCAGCCCAGCAGAATAGGATGAAGACAGGGAAGATACTGTTGGGACAGATGATACCCAGCCCACACACCCGGAGCTACACACACCCTGGGCCCAGGCATCTAATAAAAAGGCTTCTGTGAGGTGGTATGCAAAATGAGGTTGTGTTTTGGGAAGTTGCTGTCTTACCAAGCTCACCACCTAAAGCCACTCTTTCATGAGGGGCAAAGAGTAAAGGGCTTCCCCGAGTTGCTTTCTTAGGGTGATGAGGGATGGCCTCTGCTGGTGACTCCTGGGACTTTCCATTCCAGGGCTCCTGTGTGCACCCACTGTCACCTAGCTGCCTGTGGGGACAGAGACAGGAATCCAGCTTCTCCCTGAATCACTGCCTGAGTTAACTCCCTCACAAGAAAAACAAGCCCCCACAAACCCAAAGGATAAGACATTTGAAGAACACAGTCATCTAGATTTCAGATTCCATTAGAAGCCAAAATATTTCTACCAGTATTTTTAAGTCAGTTTAATGAAGACATTTTTAAAAAGAATAAATCACTATGATAGCAAATAAATTTTAAGAAGCCAGGAAGTTATCTTATTTTTTGTAAGAGAGAGGGACAGTGAAAGATAGAAAAAGACAGAATCAACTTTATTCATTTTTTCTCATGTCTGGCATTGCTCAGACACTTTTGTCTTACACATGGTCCTGGGGTTTGAACTCGTGTACTCGCACATGCCAGGCAAGTGCTGTAACTGCTGAGCCACCGCTCCAGCCCTGCCAAGAAGTAATCTTTCAGGTAATATTATGATAGTTAAATAATGATCACAGAGATGGGGCACCTTCATAAAAAGACATCTTGGGAAACAGAAAATTCCAGCAGGTGTAAAACTCAGAGCCAAGAGGTTGAGATCCAAATGATCAGAACCACAAAAAGTAAGAAAAATAAAAGTGAACCAAAAATTTGAAGAAATAATTAGTTAAGTATTGTATATTTTTTAAGGCCCAAGACTGAAAGAGACTTTAGAGCCCTAGAGAAAGAAAAAGTCATATCACATTATGCTAAAATTTAGCTGTAAATATTAGTTTAAAAGACTAAAAGAAAATTCCAAAAGCCAAAGCAAAGAAAGTGTGTCACACCAAAGGAATAAGAACCAAATTATTAAAAAGCAAAATTGTCGGGCTGGAGCGGTGGCTCAGCAGTGGCTCAGCAGTGGCTCAGCGGTTACGGCGCTTGCCTGGCAGGCACAAGTAGAAACCCCAGCGCCACATACACAGCAAAGTCTCAGAGCAACAAAAGCCACATAAAAAAATAAAATAAGAATTGTTTCTTTCTCTCTCCCTCACTGTTCCTTTCTCTTAAAAAAAAAAAAAAAAGGAAAATTGTCTACGCAAATACGTTAAGACTATCCAAGCACAATTTCTCAGTACTGAAGAAAAAGACGTTAGGATTTAGAATTTTATATGCAGTCTAACTATCCATCCAATTGGAGAGGTTGATAGGTTGATAACTACATGCTCAGGATTATAAAACTTCAGAAGTTTTTCCCTGAAAGGTCCAGAATGGAAAACACTGAGAATAAAATAAAATTATTAAGGGAATAAATTGATACAATCTATGAAGAAAAGAGGTCACACACCTTGGATTGGTTGGTGATTGGTTGGTTGCTATCTTAGATGAGAAAGAAAGCTCTTACAAAGTAGAAAAGGAAATGTATGAGCAAGTTCCTTCTCTCACCAAGAACTGATATATTCACAGGAACCCCTAGTAAAGTTGCTGAGGCTGGCTTTGAACTCAGCATCCTCCTGCCTCAGCCTCCCGGGTCGCTGGGATTACAGGGGTGTGCCACTGTGCCCAGCTCCTGATAACCCCAAGCTAAAGGTTTAGATACTATCAGGATGTCAAGAGTTGAGTTCTCACAAGGGTGGTGAGAACGTGCTGAAACCGTGGGGCCAACAGGCTGAACCTGAAATCCAGCAGCTCTTGCCAGAGCGGGACCATGCACCCGAGTGTGCATTTGCTGGGTGGCTAAGCTCGCAGCCTCGCTGGGTTAACATGCGCCTCAGGGGAGGACCCCACCATTGCAGGCTGCCACATGTCACACACCCGCTGGCAAAAGGTGCTTGTCTTATTGTGAATCTAACATTTCCCAGAACAGGGGTTATAGTAGATTTATTAGCCATTTAAAGAGGGGAGGGAACTGAATAGGTGAAAAAATAGAAATAAATGGGGAAAACAGAAATAAATTGAGATATTTAAAAACTGGTCAGAATACTAATACTCAGCCTAAGAAATGTGGATTAAACTTTTAAAGATTAAAATTCACAGTATGGATTTCACAAAAATCCAAACCATGCTTTTTGTAAAAGACCTAAACCACAAGAAAATACAAAGGTTAAAAGTAAAATGATGGAAACTGAAATATCAAGCCCACATAACTAAGTGGAAGCTGTTGTAGCTATACCAATAACATATAAAACAAATGCTAAAGTAAAATGTATTGGGACGGAGAATTCAATTCACTGCCAAATTCAGTTCTCCAAGAAGATAAAGCTTGCATATGTGCTGACCTAATCACATCCACTTAAAGTGTATGAAGAAAATTTTATTGCAACGGCAGGGACAGAGTAATAAATCCACCATTACAGCGAGAGAGCTCAGCACATCTCTCTCAACTATTCAAACAAAAATAAAAACAACAAAGATATATAAGACCCACACAACATAATTTTAAAAATTAATGTAATGAACATATATTGAATTCTACTTCCACTGACAAAATAATACATGTTTTTCACAAGTACATATGACCACTTACAAAAAAATTGATTATGGATTATGCTATAAATATAAAGAAAGCCTCAATTATTTTACCAAAACAACATGCAATTAAGTTAGGCATTAATAATAAAAATACTGGATCCAGGCACAGTAAGGCACACCTGTAATTCCAGCACCTTGGGGGTTGAGGCAGGAGGATCATAAGCTCAAGGAGAGCCTCAGGAATTAGCAAGACCCTGGCTTAAAAATTAGATTTGGGTGTGGTGGCACACACTGTAATCCAACAGCTCAGGAGGCTGAGGCAGGAGGCCTATAAGTTCAAAGGCAGCCTCAGCAACCTAGCAAGGCCCTAAGCAACTCAGTGAGACCCTGTCTCAAAATAAGAAATAGAAAGGGCTGGGGATGTGGCTCAGTGGTTAAGGGCCCCTGGGTTCGATCCCTGGTACCAAGAAATAAACAAATAAAATTAGAAGGATTGTAGATGTAGGTCAGTGGTAGAACTCCCTGGGTTCAATCCCTAGTACCACAAATAATAATAATAATATAATCTTTAATTCCATGTATTTGGAAAAAAATTAAACACCTTCATAACTCAAGAGTTAAAAATGGAGTCAAAATGTTGAAGTACCTAAAAGTAGCTTAAAATGCTTAAAACCGTGTATCAAAATGTGCAGCAAAAACAGTCATCTGAGGGAAATTTATGGCCTTGAACTTGAATATTAGGGGGAAAAAAAGGTCCACAAAATTAATGAATTAATTTCACAACATAAGAATTTAGAAAAGTAAAACTAAGGAAAATGATAAAAAAATAAAATAAAATAGAAGCCAGGCAAGGTGGTGCAGGCCTGTAATCCCAGCAACTTGGGAGGCTGAGACAGGAGGATTGCAAGTTCAAAGACAGCCTCAGCAATTTATCAAGGCCATAAGCAACTTAGGGACTCAAACTTAAATATGTAAAAAAACGGGGAGCTGTGGATGCAGCTTTGCAGTAGGGCACCCCTGGGTTCAATCCCTGATACAAAAAAGAAATAAATAGATAAAAGAAAATATAACCAAATACCACCTATTTGGAAAAATTAACAAAAAACTTTGGCAAAATTAACCAAGACAAGAAGAGAAAAGAACAAATGGTTTTATGAATACAAAATAGAGATAATTACTACAGAAAATTAGATATTAAAATGATTTAAAAAAAAAAAGACTTCTGCTTTGAAACAAGATGGAAAGTGAGGGATCAGCAACTCTTTCTTGCGTCAGAGCCAAAACCCAACATACGCTCATGAGTCACAGAAAAACTGGGAAACGCTCTGAGGAATGCCTCGTTAGGCAGCAGACATTCTGAGAACATCACAGAATGCACACAAGCTAAGACAGCTAGTGCAGGCAAGCAGATCTGTTCTTCAGAACCACCGTCCTATACGCAGTCCATCACTGACCCAAGTGCCCTTATACTACACGTGACCGTATCTGAAGGATAACGTTCAGATACTGGTCATCAGGCAACATTGACAGGATGACTGAGAAAGGAGAGACACGATGAGGGAAGTCCCACCACCACTCTAGCCTACAGTCTGGAGAGAATCTCTAATACGCTTGGAACACAAACTACCACAGCCTTGGAACAGAGGCTGAAGACTCGGAAAGGCTGCACCCACCAATTCCTCTCCAGATGTAGGTCAAGAGCAGCTCTTGGACATGCATCACAAGATACATGTGCAAGAGGTCCACACCAGCACACTTCACAATGACCAACACCTGGAAACACCGCGATGCCTATCTGCCGGAGAGTGGATGATTAAGCCAGGGCTTCTGTGCTCAGCCATCAAAGCCAATGAACAGAACAGGGGTGACCGCCACGTGGGTGACTCCCAGCGTTACATTAGTATCACAAGAATATTACACTGTATCCTAATATCCCCTGATATTAATGTAAAAGGAAACTGCAGCAAGAAGTACGGCCAGCGTGGGATTCTTTGTAAAGATAAAGCAAAATATAAATTCATAGGAATAAATAGGGATGCAATTTTACCAAGGTAGAGAAGAAACCAGCTTCTGCTTCTAGGAAGACGGAGTGCCTGTGCTTTTACCTCTTGCTGTCTCTATGGGCAACGACAATCCCCGGGAATAAGACATAAAACAAATGTGAAAGGCTCTGGAAGGTGGGGAGACTGAGGCGGACCGGCCAGGGCCATGGAATCCGAGATCAGCACCCTGGCATTTTTTTTTCAGGTGAGGGTCTTTTATACACCAGACAGATCTCCCTCGGGTGAAAGCACCGTGATTTGAGTGTTTATTTATTCCTACATCAGGGTCTAGCCTAGCATGAATAATATAGGTGCTAAAAAAGTTATAATTAAATTAGAAGCCCAGCAGAAATGATGGATAGTGAAGGCTACAACTGGTAGCTAACAGCGAAAATCTGGGAGACACGGCCACAAGTGACAAAGCTTGCAGAATTGGATCGAGACGCGCAAGTGGTGACCCATGAATGTGTGGGCACCGGGTGGCAGCAAACCCGATGGTTGAAAAGAAGGTAGCAAGATGCTTCGCCCCGCCCCACCGTCTGCCCTGGCTCGGAAATGCAGACACTGCCAAGAAAACTGGAGCCGCAGAGCCTCCTCTGCAGTGCAGCTCTCAAAACCACCTTCAGGGGCTGCGCAGCGGCTCCGGCTCCGCAGTTAGGGTGCTCGCCTGGCATGCACTAGGACACGGGTTCAAACCCCAGCACCAGGTACACAATGACATGTTGGAGCAACGAAAAAATAATAACACCAATTCTCTCAATTTCTCTCTCTCTCTCTCCCCTCTCTCTCTTAAAAAAAAAAAATTAATTCTTAAAAAAAAAAAAGCCTTCACCCACCAAGGTTCCATCCATTCTCCTCCACCTCTATCCATCCTCATCAAACCTTTTTTAAGTAAAAGAACATACAGATAAAGTCCCCCTTGTGACTTTACCAAGTCCTTCTCCCTGTTCTAAATGTGTTGCTTATTGTTTCTATCCAGATTTTTATATTTTTACTACATGTGTATTTGTTCCACGTGAAAGTGCTGGGTGTAGCAAAAGATTTACCTAAATAGCAGCATATTGGGGTTCTCAAAGACACAGAGCCAGTGGGCAATGCTGAGATGAAGACGGTTTGCTGTAGGAATTGGTCATTCAACACTGAGGCCAAGCGTCGCATCAACGTGAATAAAGAGAAAATGCAAAAACTAGTCGTGGGACTCGCAGGATAGGCCGATTGGATGCGTCACCTTGCCTGGGCTAGGGATGCTCAGAGAGCCGGGAAAACAATATTTACTACTGGGAAAAGCAGATGATCACCTGCAATGTGGATGGGCCCCATCTAACCCACCGAGGTCCTGAACAGAAAGAAGCTGAATTCACTCTCCACTTGGGCAGAGATCGCCACTCCTGGTATTCATCTTTTGGTCACAGACTGGGTCTTACACCATCCACCCCCAACCCTGTCCCCAACCCTGTCAAGCTGTTAAATCAGAGGCACCCTGATTCTCCCATTTTAGACTGCCTGGGGTGGAACTTCTCAGGCTCCATACCTGTATGAGTGAAGACCCACAAGTTTTGAAATGAGACCGAATTATCTGTTTTCTATCATGTCCTTGTGCGAGTCTAGCTTTCAGTGGCTCAGTAGTGTTAATAGTATAAAAATAATTGGTTTGTTTCTGAAATTGATTATCACAAAGTGACCAAGGTTGCTCTTCATAAATATTAATAAGAAACCTAAGAGTAGACTATTCCACATTCTCCCAACGAAGAATAAAGCTCATTGGGTCCTTAATTCATCTGGTATGTATTATTTTTAATTCCACTTCCTCCAGGACAAGGGATCATGCCAGAGAGTCATACATGCAATGACTTCAAAAGACTTTCTAATATATATGGGACAGCTGGGCATGGTGGCACACTCCTATAATCCCAGTGACTGGGGAGGCTGAGACAGGAGGATCACAAGTTCTAAAGCCAGTCTCAGCAACTTAGTGAGGCCCTAAGCAACTTAGAGACCCTGTGTCAAGATCAAAATAAAAAGGGCTGAGGATGTGGCTCAGGGGCTAAGTGCCCCTGGGTTCAATCCCTGGCACAAAAAAAAAATTATGTATCACATATTATATATAATGATATGTAATATGTGCTATATAATGTGTGTATGTATATATGACAAAATCTTCCATGCAATTGTCTTTTCAATATCAGCAATATAAAAAGTTGAAATTAATGCACACAAGGAAATTTTTGTAAATAATGGCTTATTCTGTTAATCAAAGAACTGGAATTATCAGGAGAACATAGGTGCAAGACGTTATAATAGTAATAACAGGAACAGTGATAACAACAACAACAAAAGAGAATAACTAGGTTTTTCTTCCATTTGTAGGTACATGGTGCAGCAGGGCTGGGGATGTTGTTTTTTTGAGTTTTTGCTTTGTTTTGTTTTGTTTTTGAATTCTAAAGATCAGCCACCTCTGAGGAAATCATAATCTTCAAACGACTAGAGCATTTCGTTGAGAATTTCTTCTTTTTTCTTTTCTTTTTTTTTAGGGCTGAGGACTGAACTCCAGGCCTTGCACATAGAGAATTTCTTAATGAAGGGAAAAGTGTAAGCTGTGGTCCTGGGATGCTATAAATAGCACTTGGATGTAGCACTAGCACTTGGTCTTTTGATCAGAATTGAATTTTGGCTTTTCGAGCCAAGTGCAAAATAAAATGAAATAAACCTCCTTCAATTGTCTGCTATTGAAAGAATTTGGATACCGAGTTAGTCAGAGTTCTGCAGAGAAACAAACCAACAGAATGTGTACATACATGCACAGAAAGATTTATTTTAAAAAATTAGTCTAACACAATGGTGGAGTTTGGCAACTCCAAAATCCATAGCATAAGCCAGCAGTCCAGAGACCTTGGGAAGAATTAACACGGCAGGTCAACTCCAGAGGGGACATGTTGGAAAAATCCCCTCTTGTCTGGGATAGGTCACTCCTTTTTCTAAAACTTTCACTGATTGGATGAGTCCCACCCACATTACAGAGAATATGCTGCTTTTCCCAGTTTAGTGATTCAAATGTTAATCTCATCTAAGAAATACTTTCAGAAGTAACATCCAGATGTATTTGACCAAACACCCGGATACTGTCACCTTGCCAAGGTGGCACATAAAATTAACCATCACATATTCTGAAGGAGTTTCAAAAAACAATTGAAACTATAGTAAAATATTCCAGGAAACACTTTCAACAAAAAAAAAAAATTAAAAATTGGCATGGAACATGATAAGATCAATTCTGTAGTATACTTGAGGAGAACAAAAAAGATTAGGTAGGTCTTTTTGTTTTGTTGTATTTGTGTGTGTGTGTGTGTGTGTGTGTGTGTGTTATTTCTTGAGTTTTTTCTTTTATTTTTGTTTTTGCAAATGAAATCTCTTTTTTTAACCTTGTAGATTAAATTTAAAAAAGAATAAAGTGATGAAATTTCATATCATGCATTGTTCTGACATGTGAACCTGGAGTTTGGTTTTGTATCTTGAATTTTCAAAAGCACAGGAATAGAGTTTACACAATTTCTAACATTGCTAAGAGGTCAGAAAGCACAGTTGGAGCTGTGGCTCAGCGGTTATGGCACTGACCTGGGATGAGCGAGGACAGGGATTTGAACCCCAGCACCATGTACACAATAAAGTGTTGGAGCAACCAAAGCCACGTGAAAAACTAATAAAATTGATTTCTCTCTCTCTCTCACTGTCCCTTTCTTCTTCAAAAAAAGAAAAAGAGGTTAGAAAGGTCACCTATACTAATATAATTTTGTCAATATCGTTCTTCAGTTGGAACTAAATATTTTTATATTTGAATCTCAAGAGGAAAAAATATTGAGTATGTAAAAATATAATTTAAAGTTCTTATTTCCTTTGAAAATGGAATCTCACTTTTCCTCTAGGATTTCAAGAACCAAATGACTGTTTAACCCAAGCTACAATCAACCGTACTATACCCACAAAATGTCAGTGGAATCCTAAATAGTCTTATCAAAGCTTGACCATTGTAACTGCTTTTTTGTTTGTTTGTTTGTTTGTTTTCTAATATATTCTCCACATATTTCTTCTTTAAAAGGAAATAGCTTGGAAAAATTTATGCACCGTCTCCCTGTTTTCCTGCCAATGTGTAACCAGCTGTAACTGTGTTCTATTAGCTGAGTGTGTGGTGTGCCAAGTTTGCAGACCCGTCCAGAAGGACCTGCAGGGGTGAGCGACTCCACAACCAGGCTTCCCAAGGCTTCCAAGCCTGCTTTTCCCTGCCCCCTCGTGTTTCCCAGTCAGTATTCCTGTTCACCAACACTCTGCCTATCAGATGACAACCGCATGGAATTTTCAGCCACAACCTTGAACTTTGTGTGAATTCCCACTCATTTAATTCAAACTGGTTTTTTCCTTTCTTCCCTTTTATCTGTAAGATTTTTATTTTCTTTTTAAGGGTATTTCTTGGGGCTGGAACAGTGGCTTGGTGGTTACGGTGCTTGCCTGGCATGCTCAAGGATGCAGGTTCAAACCCCAGCACCACGTACACAACAAAATGTCATAGCAATGAAAGCCACATGAAAACTAAATAAAATTGATTCTTTCTCTCTCTGTCTCTCACTGTCCCTCTCTTAAAAAAAAAAAAAAAAAGATATTTCTCTGTAACCACTTCTATTCTTAAATTTCAGTTTTCCTTTATGGTTTTCAATTCCTTTTCTTTACCCTCATTTCCTTTTACCTTTATATTCTAAGCTTATCTGTTATGGGCTTTAGTCACTTATATAACATTTTTAAATCTCTTTAATGTTCTATTTTTAATCTTGAATTCTTTATATTTTTAAGTCTCTGATTTTATCTATAATTTCAGCTCCTAATTTTTCATGTTTACTGAAGTTAATTATCATCTGTAGGTATTTCCCCTTTTAATTTCTTCCTGCCTCTGAAATTTTTGTCATACTACCCTTGTAACACTTCACAGTAACCGGGCCTCGCTCAAGATGAAGGCCAGGCTGGAATATAACAGAGCTTATGTTGCTGAGAGCGTCTGTTGGCAGACTTGGCTTTGAGCACAGCTCAGCTAGCAGCTTCACCAGCTGCCCTCAGGACCTGGTTCCCTGGAGCCCCTCAGTGCTGCCTCCCCACCCCCACCCCACAGCTGCAAGCAGATGATACCACCTCCGCCCTGACACCCTGCAGCAAACACCACAAACACCAAGCCGGCCACCTCTCATTCCCACCCAGGACCAGGGATTCACTCTGATGGGGTCTAAGACAGCCTGTGACCCACTCGAGGCCTGAAGCAAGGGAAGGCCAGAGAGATCACTAACTGGCTGAAGGTGGGTCAGGCAAAGGACCTTGATTGACAAGAGAGAGGAGGAAGAGTCTCCCAAAGGAGAAAAAGGGAAGCAGATAGGAAAAGATCCTCCCTATCTACCCCGTCTATCCTCTGTGGTTTTGTGTTGTTTTAAAGCGCTCGGCAAAATGCTGGACCTCACAGGGTCAAATGAACCTCCGGGATCACATGGGGGCAGGATGGAGGCCTTGCTTGGGCAGGTCAAGGTCAGTGCAGCAGAGCAGCCTCCTGACATCTCTCTCACACCACCCAGATTTTAAACAGACACACAGAGGGGCTGATCCAGGAGTCCCTCCTTGAGGACACACCCCCTATGCAACACCACCAGCCTGACCTCAGTCCCCAAGGCTGGAATGAACAAGCCAGCATCTAGCCAACAGTGACATCTCGGAGATCCACCAGGAGCCCTAGAGTGCTTCTCAGTCGCACAGGCTCCTCCCCATAAACAGCAGAGACCCATCTTTGACTACTTGTACCACCACTCTACAAATTGCCCCTTTTATCTCCTTTACTGCCAGTGGCAAGATGGCAGGTGTTCCTGAGGTGGCCACCTTCGTTGCATCTGGTCCCTGTCCAGCCCTGCTCTGCCTCTCATCAGAACTCCTTCCCTCCAATCTCATCTAGTTCCAGCAGGATGAATGGGATATGGTCTCCCCAGGAAGTCACCATCTGTACACACTGAATCCCTGTATGGTGACATCATATTATTTTAAAAAAAAAAGAAAGAAAAAAGAAAAGAAAGAAGATAGAATCAATTTTATTTATTTTTTCATCTGGACTTCGTTTCGCTGACATTTAGTTGTGTACGTGGTGCTGGGGTTTGAACCCATGTCCTCATGAATGCCAGGCAAGCGCTGTAACCACTGAGCCACCACTCCAGCCCCTGACATCATATTTTTAATATACTTGACACGTTCTATAAGATTAATCATGTACGGGAAATGCAGGAGATGATGTATAAACATGTGCACAGACTTTGACAACCTCTTTTTCTTCTGTTTTTCTGAATCCTTTCCTGGTATCTTGAAGATCGCTTCCATTGCTTCAACAGATATGTAAGGGATCAAAGCAAATGTCACCGGCTAAACCATGGAGCAATCACATCTTGACTTCACGCTTCCATGATTACATGAATCCCAAGCCCCAGGGTTCAGCTCTGAGCCAAAAACATGCCACATGTACCAGACATGGAAGAGCTTCAGCTCGAAAGGCTTCCGACCAAATGGAACCCTGCTCCTTGCCAAAGACTTCGCAGGCTTGTGTCACAACATTTATCTCCCTTCAGCAACAGCGTGAGCAGCTCTCAGCCCTGGTCCCCAGGCTCGCCTGCTCCTCTTGAACTGGTCTTCCTCCAAATCCACAGACCAAGCTTCCACCCCAGGCCAGGAAGCCCTGCCTGCCTTCCACTCACAAGCCTGTTTACCACTGCTACGAGGTTCCTTCCACATGTATGAAATTGACAGGTATCTTTCAGGGCTGTTTGGCTTTTTTTTTTCTTCTTTAAATTTTTTATTAAGGAGTTTAGGTATTGTACAATCATAAATGCATATAAAGGAACAATATGATATGCTTTTGTTCTTAATCCAGAGTTGCCCCCACATCGCCCACCCCCTAGTCTCTTGATTCTTCTATATTTCACCCCTACAAGTGACATAAATGCTTAGGTGGTAAATTTTCCAGAATTAAATGATTGCATAAGTATCATTGGATTCTCAGGGGGGTGACAAGTGTGGTACATTGTTGATTGTCCCCTAGATCCCTCCCTATCCTCCCTCCCTGTCCCCTCTACCACAGGGCTCTCCACTAGTACCACACTGTTTGAGTTACTTTAGTTTTAAATTATGTGAGTGTTTTTAAGTAATACATCCACATGGTGGTGTTTCTTTAGGTTCAAAATGGTGCAGAGTGAACCGTATCCCATCTGTAACTCTCCTTCCTCAGACATAACTCCTAAAAATGACTCATTATATTTTCTAAGACCTGTTTCTTTATTCAGAGAGAGGAAAAAAATAGATCCAGTTTGTGGAGAAGTACTAACTCAGTCGACTTTATTTTTTTAAAGAGAGAGAGGGACAGTGAGAGAGAGGGAGAGAATCGATTTTATTTAGTTTTTCGTGTGGCTTTTGTTGCTCCTACAGGTCATTGTGTATGTGGCTCTGAGATTTGAACCCACACCCTTGCACATGCCAGGCAAGCGCTGAAACTGCCGAGCCACCGCTCCAGCCCCATCAGCAGACTTTAAATGGACATTGCTTTATTTTTTTTTTCCAATCACTGCATTCATCTGAGCTCTGAAGACTCCCTCTTCTCCCACACGAATTCTCGGGCAGGTCCAATGCATTTATTGGCAACTTTTGTTAAATTCACTTCAATCTGATCCAAAACTCCCACCTCACAACCACTTACAAAACATCTCCTCTCTCCCCACAGAGAAAGCCTGTGATGTCCTTGTTGGACCTGGGGGAGGAAGGGACTGTGTTCCCGATCAGGCGCTGCACGAGGAGGGATGGGGTGAGAGGTCGCACAGGCAGAGCTGAGCTGACTCCGGGGGTGCTCAGGAGTCTGCAGCCTCCTCTTTCTTCTTGGGCTTATCTGGCTCCACCTGCCACAGGGAACCTCAGCTGAAAGGAGGTCCCCCCACCAGCGTGACCATTTTCTTGGGAAGGTGCTCTGCTTCATCCTGCTTTCCTCTAGACTCGAAGGCTAGGACCGACGGTGTCCTCCAAGAACTCGTGCACTGAATCCAGAGCCCCAGCATCTCAGACAGTGACTGCATTTAGTGACAGGAGCTTCAAGGAAGTGATCAAGTTGAGAAGAATCTGTTTGGTCGAGCACCAATCCAGTCTGGCTGCTGTCTTTTCAAAAGAGGAAAGGGGGCAGGCAAAGACAAAGGAGGGTTGGATGCATCTGGATGAAAGATCATGTGCGAACCAGCAAGAAGGTGACCACTGTAGCCAAGGAGAGAGGCCTCGGGTGAAACCGAGCCTGTCCACACCTTGATCTTGCACCTTTAGCCTCCAAAACTGCGAGAAAACAGTGTTCTGTTGTTTAAGCTAACTAATCTGGGGTCATTTGTTACGGTAGCCCAAACAAACTCATAGGGACCCCAGTCCCTGTGCACCCACTGAGATTAGACACTGCCTGGACAGCCCCACAGCCCGTGCTGATTGACATGAAGATCCAGTACCCCAACAACTCATCTCGATTCTTCCCAAAGGACATGGGGGGCTGCAGATGGGGTCTCCCCATACAAGCTGCTGTCAACCCTGCCTCTGCAGCGGATGACCTCTGCAGGGCCTCTGCTTGCAGAAATCTCCAGATGAGGAGGAGCCCTTGTATGATGGCCTCCTGTCCCTGGGCAGCCCTCGAGCTCCCCCAGGAAGTGGTCTCCACTCCAGTGGTCACACCGCATGCAGCCTCAGGTCAAAATGCACCCGCAGGCACTGCCAGCCCCCAGCCCCTCACCTTTTACTGCATCTTGGGACACACTGAGCTCATTCATTCATCATTTTAAATAACCAGGGGCAGAGGTGGAGGCTGGGGTGACAACAGTTCAGCTCCTCTTGGGAAGCCAGGAGTAAAGTGGCTGGTCTTGATCATGGGCAGCTCCCTGGCCACCAATTCAGGAGGTGTCAGGAAAGCCCAGATCCATGTGCATTGCTAATGTTCCAAAGTGCAAAGAAAATAAACTACTCCTTGGACTAGAACTAATCTGGTCTGCAACATCGGCCCGTGTTCTAATTTGTGAAACACAAATCAGCTTTTGGTGCTATTTAGTTTGAATTTTTTTCCAATCCCTTTATTTAAAAAGTCCCTTCCGGGCTAGGAATGGAACTCAGTGATAAGTGCTTGCCTAGTGAGGGAAAGGCCCGGGGAGAGATCCCCAGCACCTCAAAAAGTAAAAAGAAAACAGTAGAGTTTGAACGTGGGTTCAAACTCCTGCACCACATACACAATGAAGTCTCAGAGCTGTGAAAGTCACATGGAAAACTAAATAAAATTGATTCTTCCTTTCACACTGTCTATGACGGTGCTGGGGTTTCCACTCCCATTCTGGCTCATGCCCAGCAAGCACCGTAACTGCTGAGCCACAGCTCCAGGCTCTCTCTCTCTCTCTCTCTCTCTTTCTCTCTTTAAAATAAATTTAAAAAATTTAATTGTTTAAAAAAAAGATTTAGGAATATACTCAACTTTCAGGTGTAGGGGGACTGGTCCCAGGACTCCCCAAGGATGCCAAATTCCATGGATACTCAGGTCCTCAAGTCCCTTATAGAGAATTAATTTTTTTTAATTTGGTTTTTCATGTGGCTTTCATTGCTCCAAGACTTCGCTGTGTATGTGGTGCTGGGGTTTGAACTCACATACTCATGCATGCCAGGCAAACGCCATAACTGCTGAGACACCGCTCCAGCCCCCTCAAGTCCCTTATATAAAAAGGCTCAGTGCTTGTGGATAAGCTACACCCATCCTCCCACCTGCTTTAAATCATCTCCGCGTCACTTACAAAGCCCAAAACAATGCAAGTGCCATGTGAATAGCTGCTGAGTATTATTGCTTAAGGAAAATGATAAGGAAAAAATCTGCATCTGTTTGGAATAAACATGATTTTTTCTGAGCACTTTGATTCTGCAGCTGATTCAATCCACAGGTGGGGAACCCATGGGTGCAGAAGGCCAACTTTATATTTATGAATATATGTTTATCCGAAAGCTTGCCAGCCACTATTCAGAAATGCACTGATGAACAAAACAGAAAGATAAATCTCTGCTCTGTGGAGCTGACATTCTCATTGAGAGACACAAACGAAACCCTAATGGATAAGTCAGGCATACGGAGCACGGAAAGATGATCTAATGGAAGAGTCAGGAGCACCGGATCGGGAGGTTGGGATTTTAAATAAACTGCTCAGGGGAAGGCCTCTGGAGAAGGAAATCTTCCAGTGGAGACCTGCAGGAGGGGAGGAACACAGGCCTGCAGATAAGAGAACATCGAGGACAGAGGCTCCAAGAGGCAGGGAGGCTCAGAGTTTTGAGGAGAAGCAAGGCCACCTTGGCTGGTGCAGAGCGAGCAAGAGGAACAGGAAAGGGTGGATCACATCGGCGCTGGGGCCTGGTTAGATAGGAACTGTGGCTGGGAGTCACAATTTTGGCTTTTGTTCTTGGTAATATGACCTAGTTTTTGCTTTAAGAGACTTATTCTTTTTTAATTTTTTTATTAAGAAGTTGAGTTGTTGTACAATCATAAATGCTTAGGAAGTGACAATATGATATGCATTTGCTCCAAATCCAAAGTCACCCCCACATTACCCATGCCCTGCCCCAGTCTCTTGATGTTTCTATATTTCCCCCATAAAAGCTATGAATGCCCACATATATAAATATATATCCATATGTAGATAGATATATAAATATATATCCTTATGTAGATATGTATATATATTTGTGAATTTTCCAGAATTAAATGATCGTATTATTTGACTTTGGGTGGGCAGGTAAAGAGTAAGCTACTTATTCTGAATGTGTAGTGTGAGTAGACTTTGGAGGGCAAAGTCTCCCAAAGACAGAAGCAGGGAATTTGAAGAAGAGTCCATTACAAGTGACGGTGGCCGTGAAGGAGCTGCGGAACGTGGTCGAGTCCAGCTCGATGGTGGGGGGTATGTGGCAGAGGCGGCCCGGTGGCCTCCTGAAGCATTTACACTGATTCATCTCCCAGTCCACAGAGGAGAGACACCCAATCAGCATGCTAGCAAACTCCTGAGGCTTTGCCACAATGACACGTTTAAAAAATTAAAAGCCTAAGTCAGAAGCATTTATAAGTATGTCGTTGTATATATAAAAAATATTCTTCACAGGGATAAGAAGTATGTCACTGTACTTGGGTATTTTAGGAAAAATATAGGACCCAGAAGAGAGGCAAGGGATTAGAGGACAGGAGGAGGGTGGTGTAGGGGTGTAGGGGAGAGGATGTTGACCACATTGTATTGCTGTATTGTGTGCATCTAGGAATATGTGACAACTAATCCCATCATTATGTGCATCTATAATGCACCAATAAAAAATAAATTTAAAAAAGCCTAAGTCCATAGAGAATGAGAGAAAACAAGATTAGAGAGGACCAGGGCTAAGGGTCTTGATCCAAATTGGGAACTGGGTTTGAAATCCTATTCCACCGCTGGCTGGCTGTGACCAGTCCTCCTCCTCAACCCTCAGTTTCCTTATCCTTAAAGAAGCGTTACCAACACAAGACGTGACCGAGCTGATGAACACCCAGCACCCAGAGCAGCGTCTGGCCCTTGGTAAGAACTGAAGTGAACCCAGCAGAAACAGCAGCTCCAGCTCAAGAGAAAGATGGAAACCAAGTGGCTGAAGAACTCAAATAACCCCAAATTCTTCTGTTTGGTTTCTTTGTCATTGGCTTTGGAATGATCAGCAAGTGGGGAGAAATGCCCTGAGCACAGTGGGATGCAACCAATCCTATTGAGCCAATTCAACTCCACTCAAGGCATAAGAGCAAGGAGCAGAATTGAGGCTGGTAAATATTAATTCAGCATCAGGACCACTGCCTTCCTGCTTGATGCCCCTTTTTGCAAATTACAGAGGGTGGAAAGAGAAAACTACTTCCTCAGACATTTCCAAACCACTTACCAGAAAAGTACTGTAATAAATATAAAAAGGCACAATGGCTCAGATATGAATGGAGTCTCCAGCTTTGTGCAGTGCACATTCTACACAACTGCACATAGCCACCTTCCCACTCTGGCCAAAAGGTTGTTTTTTTATCTTTATGCAATGTATTACATAATCCTTATCAGAAAATTTTAACAACAAAAGGAAAGAAAATAGTATAAGTCTTGTTAGTCCTTTTTCCTTGTTGTGGGAGGCTGGAAAATTTTAATCCTTATCATATTTGAACATAAGTTTTTGAATATTCATTTCACATCAGTTGTGACTATTCCAAAATGCAATTTCCACAAAAGGAACCTAATTGAAAAAGTTCAAGTTGTTTCACAGCAAAGAATGCTAATATGATCTAATGCTAGGAGAGCGATGTTAGTAACCCCTCTATTTTGAAAGTAGCTTCTGGAGAAGTTTAGCAAAACCTGAAAGGCTTAGAAAATATTCCTGCAACAATTGGGACCACAGACGTATATGACAGAGCTCAAAGCAGTTTGGCTGAAACAAACACAAGCTAAACTTCTGGTTTGGTTGCTTCCCCCGCCCTCAAATTATTTTCCTTTCAGAAAACCTCTTTGTTTCACATATCCAGCTGGGCACCCATGGGCATTCATCCTGGATTGGTCTTGGCTAAATGCAGAGAAACACAGTGGACCTGTTTCAAGCCTATGCCGCTGAGTCGTCATGAATTCATCACTACACTGTCACAAACGTTCTCCTACAGAGCTTTTCATTGCCTGGCGGTATCAAAAGAAAAGAGCCAGTATTGTTTATGAAATGGCTGTGAAACAGATATTTGATTCTTTTTCCCCCCTTCTGAATCTGTTATATGCATTGGAAGCAATGGAAGGAGGAAGAAATGAAAAAGAAGGGCAATCACTTCAGGCGTGTCAAACAGAGCAGGAAGAAGAGATGGGATGGAAGAAAAGAGTTGGAAAAGAAAAAAAAGCAAAGGAAGAGAAGGAACTGAAGGAGAGGGGGGGAATCTCAGTCCTCCCTCCATAACCCCCAGACACTAATGTGGAGGAAGTGCTTTAGCCTTTGTTTGCTTGTTCTTTTGAACCTTAAGTGGTAAATGTTCATGCGTGGCTCCATTTTTATGATAGAATAAGCTCTATATTCATCGGAGGCTTTCTTTCCCGAAGTTGTGCTATTTATATCAGAATCAAAATTTTGGTTTCTAGGTAACCAAAATAGGAGATCACTTTGCTGGGAAAACCTGGGATGTCTCTCCAATCTACTGGGGTTCCCGACCCCGGTTAGGAGAAGGAAATCAAGAGCCCAGGATGCAAAATTGAAGGAAGGACTCTGGCAAGGGCCAACCCTGTGCTCAGAGGGACCTGAGGGTGAGCACCCCCTTCTCTGCAGGTGCCCTCCCTGCCTGCAGTTCATTTCACTTCACTTCAAGTCCAGGTGGTGCCTTCTGGCCCTGACAGCTACCACAGGGCTCTTTCTCTCCCTTCCACCCAAAAAACAGAAACAGCCGCACCATTCCCTTCTGACTCTCCACCCAAAGGCTCCCCACCCTCCCAAACCTTATTCTACCCCCCTTCCACAGAAACCCTGCTGCCCCTTAGGAACCCACAGCTTGAGTTTTAAAAAGGTCACTGAGAACTCATGATTTAAGCAGCTCCCGGGCTTCAAGAAAAAAGAAAAAAAAATTGTAAATTTTTATTTGTTGCCCTAAGAAACCTTGTTGCCACACCTAATGACATCAAGCCTTTGACAGATCCGCGTCTATGGAGGAGATACAGCGTAACAGATGGACCTTCCACTGTAGTTACAAGTTGGATTGCTGTCAGTTTGGATGCTGGCAAAGGTTACCTAGAGGAGACTGAGACGTCACAGTGGGATCCTCTCCCGTCTTCTGGAGTCAGCCCTTCTCCCTCCCACGCTTTCTCCCTCCCAGCAGACAAGTGCCCTCTCCTCCGTCTCTCTTGAGGACACCTATGTGAGAAATCCTTAGCTCCAGGGTACTGAAAACACACTTCTCACTCGAGGTGGCAAATGACTCTGGAAAGGACAAGATGCAGGGCTGGTGGAGGCCTCCCGGCCCCCACGGGCAGACAGCAGAGCTGTTCCTGTTCCTGGGTCTTTCTTAGCCCAGGTGGATCAATCACCAAGGTGAGCTGTGGCTGCCTTCTCCACTCCCCCTAGAAAGAGCCTCTGCGTCCTGAACTCAGTTCTTCACCTGATTCTTTGGATGACACAGCAACAAAATGCCTGGCAGTCCAAGCTACCTGAAAACATCCGATCAGTCCCTCCAAGCTTTAATTGAGTCAAACAGGGCCCCCGGGCGCTGTCTGGGGTTCTTCTTGCAGAGATAAAACCTCTATACCGTGTCCTGAGATAGCTTTCCTTCTCAGGTAGGATCTCCCTCCCAGTCACAATGCCAGGATCCGCGGGAGGACTTCACGAGGACAGGCAGGAAGATGTGACACTTGTGAACACTGTCTCATTAAATGTTCTAAGGAAGTCTTCCAGATACATTTCCATGTCTACCATGTTTCAAAGGAAATTCAGGCTCAAGCAAGTTATATGTCTTTCCTAATTTCCTGAATCAGGAAAAGGTAAGATTAGAGTTAGAAACCAAGTCTTCGGGATCTGTGAAGGTAGAGAAATGTACGAAGTGCCAGATATGCAAAGCAATTCAGATTTTTTTAAAATGTAAAGCATGGGGCTGGAGCAGTGGCTCGCGGGTTATGTCATTTGCCTGCCATGTGCAAGGACACAAGTTCAAACCCCAGCACCACATACACAGTGAAGTGTCAGAGCAACGAAGGCCACATGAAAAACTAAATAAAGTTGATTCTCTATTTTTAAAAAATGTAAAGCAGTCTTCTGATCATACAGAATATTTCTGCATCCTGAGCAGATCTATTCAGTGGACACCACTGTCATGTCAGGTCCCTGCTCTCATTTCTAGGAATCTCTTCTTTGAATCTTCACCCCAAGTCAACTCTTTTTTCCTGGTTAATCAACACTCCTCTCATGCCCTTCATTGTATATAAAGTTTGTATGACATTATGTGTTTTTTAAATTTTATGTACCTTGAGGATGAGACGGGTTTGTCTGTTTTATATTTCAATTTCACATCAGCCCCCACCTTAAATTAGTTAACTTGAACCTCCACGGATATATTCAGCATAACATACAGGTCTTAGGAAACCATTATTTGACAGAAATGTTAATCCTTCTCCTGCAGTTTTCAGTCGTTGGCATCTCTGGAAATGCCTAACAGTAGGGCAGAAGTTAATTTTCTGCATTCCCGTAGTCTGGAGGAAAGGATACATTCTGTTGTTAATTTGCAGGAATACAAATAAACCATATGGCTTTCTGAACACTGAGTCACTGTGACACTCATTTCTCACTTGCCACCCAGAAAGGGATCAGCTCAGGAAGTTAATCTGCCTCACTCGGGTCCTGCTGTCATCTGCTGCCCTCTACTGGACAGAAGGGATATAGCGGACAGTGTGGTGCAGAATCTGGACCCTGACTCGCCTAGACTGCAGGGAAAATCGCCCCTGCCTCTGGGGGCAGCTGGAGTTTAGAGTTTGTGCTGAGGAATACAAATACAGGTCTTCTAGTATGCAAAGCAAATTTGAAGTAAAATAGGGTAATGAAGGTGAAAAGAAAGGGAAGGAAGGAACGAAAGAAGAAATGTGATCCTTACGTCGACACAAAAAAAGATTTTTTTTTAAATAATTTCTGTTGGTGCTTTTTCTATGTCGTAAAAGTATATCAACTTTATTGTACAGGTTGTTTTTATTGCATAGGTATATGTTTATCTTAGGGAGCACAGATAAGAGACAAAATAAGAATTAAACAACTCTCTATTGAAGGAACACCCCTGAGAACATTATGAGGATATCATTCCAGACCTTATTTAATGCATATGTGAACATGTAATTTTGCTTTAACACACACAGGGTCACATTTTGCATCCTATCCCACCATCTGCTTCTTCAGGACAGCGTTCCGAGGTCCCAGAGGATACCTGTGTTCTGAAGTCTCTCCTTCCCTCCACATTTTAAGCACTAAGAAGGCGGACTCTTGAGGAAGCTCTGATAGGTGATACCTGCCTCCCTCCTGGGGGTCTGGGAGGGGACACTTATCCAACTTTTCCAGCTGGCTTAGCAAGGGATCAATTATAGCATAACGTTGGACTTATCCCTACTGTAGTTAAAATAATCAATCTAAGCGTATGGAAAATAAGTTAAAACTAATGCTATGCAATGCAGTGAAGTTTTCAATGTAAGTTATTAAGATCGGCTGCAGAACTGGCTATGAATATAGGCATTATATTTGAGGATATGGCCCTTTCTTCCTGCTTTAATAAAGACTTTTAAATTACATCTCTATGGAAGATATTCTAACCCTGCCCCCAAATTAGATATTTAAGGGTCTAAAGAGGAAATTTAAAATATTACCAGTCTGCAGTTATCTTAGAAGCTCAACATTTCTCTTGGCATGTGTGGCTTGCCCCATGCCATAAACACAGGAGAGGGAACAGCATCCTTTTTAAGGCAGAGCCTTGATGGCAGGAAGGAAAGACAGCATGACCAGATTTAATGTTAAAGCAAAACTACAAACTCCAGGATGGTACTTAAGTGAGCGTGATGGGAACGTATTGTTTCCTTATAATGATTTAAATGGAAATTACAATTCAATAACAAATAAAAGTAAATTGTAGACAGTCAGGTGCACAAATCTGTTTCACTTGAATTCACGGTGATTATCAAATTAGCAGCTACTCATTCACCAATAACCATTTTCACTCTTCCTGGTCTCCCTAAGAGCCCTGAACTGCAGCTTGGTGACGATGGTGATGGTGGCACTCCACAGGGCTGCACTGTAGCTATGATCTCATCTCCAGTTTCCTCCTTCCTTGTTTGGTGAGGTAGGGGGAGCCCAGGGCAGGGATAGGCATGCCCCACCTGTTCTGAGGCTGTGGACTCTAGCCAGTCCTCTAGCTCCCGGCCTCCTCCTTGCCTGCCTCTCATTGTCCCCCCTGCCCACTCCTCTCCAGCCACACTGGCCTCACACGCCATGCACACTCCTCCCTCTGGTCTTTGCACCTGCTGCTGTCTCACCACAAACACCCTTCCCACCTACACCCACCAAGCCTGCAGTTCCACTTGAGGGGATCCAAGCCTCAACCAGTACCCCCTCAGAAGAGGTACCTCTTCCCCAAAGGACGTTTAAAATTAGCACTTCCTGACACTCTACCCTGCCATCTGCTCTGTTTTTTCATCTCAAAACATTTACCACCACCTGGCAGGATCGCTATACCTACTGTGTGTTTCTTTATCAAATGAACCATGTTTTGCTGGGGAGATTCTGACTGAGGGGGCGCAGAGTGGGTTCTGCAGGGTGTACTTGAAAAGCTGGCCAGGAGATCCCAGTGAGCACTCTGGCTAAGGGTCTTGTTGGATAGTACAGCTTTGAGAGTCAAAAGGTCTGGAATCAAAGTCTGATTTGACAGGTATGCAGTGGTAGGGCTTAGGCCCCAGTTATGCAGCAGAAATAATACCCACCTGAGGGCCTGCTGAAGACAACAAGACCCTCTGCATGTGAGACCCCCCCCAACCCCTCACCCCGACCTAGACAGTGCTATATAAACATTCCTGATGAAATACAGACGACTCGAGCAGAAGGACTAACATGGACAAAGGCACCAAGAAAATGATTTTAGGCACTGAATATGGTCTGGCTAAAGATGAGTGAGTGGGAAATGGAAGGATTTTTTCCTATGTCCCCATTGTGCCTGCAGCTAATCAAACATACTGGATCAATGAATGATAAAATAACATTCAAGGAAAAAAGGGCGGGGGGAGGGAGAAGCTGAAGGACAGGAGGAAAGAAAAATGACATTGCTTTGACTTTGGTCTCTGACAATACAATTTTTAATTATACTGACAAAAAAAAAAAAGAATAATTTAGTGATTGCTCCTCATCTTCATAAGGTCACAGAACTAATTATTAGGACTCTGTTAAGTACAGTGTGGGTTCTAGCTTAATATGCTGGCTACTGCATGAACATTTTTCTGTAATCATTAAGCATAAGTTTATATATATATTCATAAACATATAATATATATTTTATACACCAAAAAAAAAAAAAAACATTCCTGATGAAAGCCCTGCTTCCTCTCTGAAAGGGCACTCCTTACATTTTGGAGAAAGAAAAAATATCACTTGTAATAAAAATCCACTTTAGGGCCTGGAGCAGTGGCTCAGCAGTTACCGCACTTGTCTGGCATACACGAGTACGAATACACAAGTACGCAGGTTCGAACCCAGCACCAGAGTACACATTGGAGTGTTGGAGCAACGAAAAGGCACATGAAAAACTAAATAAAATTGATCCTCTCTCTCTCTCTCCTCTCTCCCCTCCCCCTCTCCCTTTCTCTCTTTGAAAAAAAAAAACCATTCAAAATTAGAACCCCAACCTTACTGAATCACACGGTTCTAAACTCAAAATTGTACCTCCGTCTTTATCCCTAAAAGTAATGCAAACGGCAAACGGTGGAATTCGGTCAGTATTTATAGTTCATCTAAATAATTCCACATTTCGAAATTGCAACTTGAGCGCAGCGGTTTTGCCTGAATTGCCCCAGAGCGGTGTCGTGCACACCCGCTCCCCCGTCCCACACCCACCCAGAGGCTCCAGCGCCCGCGCGGACCCGAGCGCACGCGGGGATGATGACAGGTGGAGGCCTGGAAAGCGCTGCTTGCAAAAGCCAGGCCCTTCAGGACTCGGCCGGCGGGAACCCGGCATTTGGAAACATTCGCCACCGCAGGGGAGCCCAGTGCGATCTCCGAAGGGACGCGGTGCTGCGTCAGGAGACGCACAGGCGAATTGGAGAGGTCCCACCGCCGGCGGCCCGCATTACTAAAGAGGTCCCTAATAGAAGTGGCTCTGGAGTAGCATTGGTCCTCCAGGGAACTCATCTGTGGCCGCTTTTTACGACAGAGGTCACCAGCAAGACACTTAAGAACACGCAGGTGGGGACATTTGCTCTCCGTGTTTGCGCAACCAAGGTGATGAATATTTTACGCAGGAGCGGGTGTTCCGAGCCGCCAGCCGGGTTTCATCGGATCAAGAGCGACACCTAGTGAAGAAACTTTGCTCAACTTTTTCTGTCCAAGAGCAGAACACTCTTCACTTCTTTTACAATGTTACTCAACAGTTTAACCAACGTGTCATAAAAACAATGTCCTTGAAAACGGAACTCAAAGTCCCGTGACTCCGTTCTCTATTAGAACAACAGCAAAAGAGGACTGGCCGACTGCGACTAGTTTGAGAGTGACCAGAAAAACATGCAGGTGTATGTGAGAAAACAGAGTTGAAGAACAAAGATGAAGCTTCCCCCAAGCTCCTTTAGGGTGGTGAAATTTTTCCATCGGAAAATAGAACATTTGGAATTTGAGGGAACCTATGCGTAGTACTTTTTGGGTTGCACTTGCTTTTGTATTGGAAACAGATGAAAAACTGTGGCTACTATGACTGGAAATCTTGCAGGTCACCTGGGCCCCAAGCAATTGGTCCCTTTGCCTCCCGGAGTCCAAAAAAAAAAAACCCCATCATGCCCCACAGCCCTGAAGTGCTGCAATTCAAAACCCAGCTCATACCAAGCTGGCCCTCTGGATGCCACTCTGGGCATCTCACCCCAGATACTATCACCATTTTCTGCAACCTTAAAATCAGGGCATAAAACTTAACACCTGCTGGGACCACACACCAGAGCCACTGAAGTACCCCCCCCCACCAGGAAGCCCAAGACGTTCACTGGCTGGAACCACAACGTAGCTGAGTTCTTGCCACTTCTGATTGTCACAGGGAATTCTGCTGCCCGGCACAGTGGTGCATGCCTGTAATCCTCGCGGCTCTGGAGGCAGATCGCAAGTTCAAAGCCAGCCTCTGCAACCTAGCGAGACCCTAAGCAACTTAGCAAGACCCTATCTCAAAATTTAAAAAAGTAGATAGAAGGAGTTGGGGATGTTGCTCAGTGGTTAAGTGCCCCTGAGTTCAATCCCCGGTATAAAATAAATAAATAAAAATGGAGGAGGATGTTACCAGCCCCTAAATAACATGGCTGTGGTGCTCTCGGGTCTTGGGTACCACCAGCTTTCATCTTTATCCCTGTCTGGCATGACGGTGGCTTTCTGTCTCCTCGTGCACTTTCTTCTAAGTCACCTTCTCACAGGACTCTTGAGCCCCAACCCAGAGTTTCCATCCAGCTGTCTCACAGGGATTCCTCTGAAACTCCAGGAGAAAGCATCACTTCACCATGAAACTCCCGCCCCCCACTTGGGTGGCTCTGTTTGACCAGACGCTTACTTCAGAACTCCCATGCCTGGCCTGCCCCACCTTGCTGGTTTGTTTGGAAGCTCTGTTAAGCCTCAGGGCATGATTCACCCCTGGCTTTTTAATTGATTAAATCAAATTAAAATGTGGTTTTGGCCAGGCCCAGTGGTGCACACCCATAATCTAAGCAGCTTGGGAGGCTGAGGCAGGAGGAGGCAAGTTCAAAGCCAGCCTCAACAACTGAGCAAGGCTCTAAGCAACTTAGCAAGACCCTGTCTCAAAATAAAATTTAAAAACAAATTTTAAAGGGGGTCTTAAATCAGAGAAATGCAAATTGAAACTTCATTGAGATTCCACCTCACTCCAATCAGAGTGACAAAAATGAAGAATACAAACAGTAATAGATTCTGGAGGGGTTGTGGGGAGAAAGGAACACTAACATACTGTTGGTGGGACTGCAAATTTATAAGCCCATTCTGGAAAGCAGTGTGGAGACTCCTCAGAAAACTAGGGATGGGGGGACTGGAGTGGTGGCTCAGCGGTTACAGTACTTGCCTGGCATGCCCAAGGACATGGGTTCAAACCCCAGCACCATGTACACAACAATGTGTTGGAGCAATGAAGGCCACATGAGAAACTAAATAAAATTGATTCTCTTCTCTGTTTCTCTCTCTCCCTCACTGTCCCTCTCTCAAAAAAAAAAAAAAAAAAAACTAGAGATGGAACCACCATACCACTCACCTATCCCACTATCCTACTCCTGGGTATTTTCACAAAAGAACTAAAATTGACATACTACAGAGACACAGCTACATCAATATTCATAACAGCTCAATTTACATCAGCTAAACTATGGAACCAACTCAGATGCCCCTCCCTGGATGAGTGGATCCAAAAACTGTGAGAATATATATATATATGTATATATATATACATATATATATATATTACTATGCTATTAGAACAATATCGTAGCATTTGCAGCAAAATGAATAGAAATGGAAAAAATTATGCTGAGTGAAATTATCCCAAAAACAGAGACTTAAGAGCCGAATATTTTCTCTCATACGTGGAAGCTAGAGTAAAACCCAAGACAGGATGAAAGTTAGCTAAGTTTTTTTAATTAATAAACCCACTAAAGTTGAAATTTCACATAAGCAGGGGAACCAAAACTATGAATGTAGCTGGGAGAAGGAGACAGGGAGGGGAAGGAGGGGTAAGGGTGGTTATCAATACAGCTGGGAACGTTCAACTCCCATGAGAAGCCAAATGATACACAGGCAGGCTGAGAAACTCAGAAACTTCAACAATTAACATAGATATATTTGCCTATTTCCATCTATAGCATGTGGGTATTACAGAGGAGGCCTGAGATCAGGGAATGGATGAAAGGGGGAGATCCTGGACTAGGATCAGCCTTAACTCACTTTGTCAATATCCACGTATGCATCATTATGTAACAAGGATTCCCTCCAATATGTAAGACTATGTCAAACCAATAAAAAGGGGAGGGGGCGCTGAGGATGTAGCTCAGTGGTTAAGTGCCCCTGGGCTCAATCCCCAGTACCAAAAGAAAAAAAATGTGTTTTTGACTGAGGGACAATGACTTTACTTGCGCATATTTTAATTTACACACACACCCACTACTGAAACCTGGAAGCACAGTTTAAAAATTAAATGTTTGCAAAGCCATACTGATTGACAGCCCACAATAGTTCACAGGTTTCACAGCAAGCAGATACTTAGACCAAGGCTAACCCCCAACAGCTATGGATCTTCAAGACCAGGGAGGCAGCACCCCTTCTTCAAGGCTCCCAAAACTGCCTGCTCCAGAATCACCAGGAACGTTTACACCCTGCGCCCACCCCAGACCTCCGAGGGAAAGTCCTTAGGCTGAACTGAGGGTCTCTGCTATTCCATAAGCTCCCAGCCAGCTGTCGTCTTGCTCAAGCCAGCGTTTGGAGCCACTGCTGGCAACTGCAGCACAGCCCTCACCTTGCTCCAGGGCATCTAATAGGGCAACTCCTGCCAGCACTTCCCAGGCCAGAGCCACGTGTCATCTTGATTTCTGCCAGCTCTGTTGTAACTTCCGTAATACGTGTATAGCAATTAGCTCAGAGTTTTGCACGAATGGATTTAACTTCTTTAACTGTATCACTACCATGAAATCCCAACTTCAGTGTATGGTTGTGCTTTGCTAACGTAAAATAGAATAAAATATACCATTAAAAATTGTTTTAAATGCTTCTCCCTGTAACAGTAAACATTGTTTTTGTGCCAATGGGGTATACATATAGTAGTTGAAAGAAATAATCTCCAATGTCACCTGTCCTTGCAAAGATCACCAACAGGGTGATTGTGAAGAGGGGGATTTTGTTTGGAAGGCTCCTTCAGTTCAAAACTTGTGGGTGCCATTCTTCATCCATCCTCTCCTTCCTTAAGTCAGTAATCAGCTTCATGGCGGGACTGGGACACAGGTACGGGCATTGATTCTAATTTGGACCCGACATACAAATCACCATGTCCTTTGCCTTTCATAACCCATGTCTTCCAATTAGGAGCCTCATTCCCCCCTACTACTTCACTTCCATGGATCCACCTTTTGTTTTTTGCAAGAGAGTGAAAAAAAAAATTCCATCTTACTCAAACACTCACAGGTACAGATTAGAGTTGAAAAAGTTTTTAAATGAGCCCTTGACTCCAGGACTGCACAGAAACAGTCTGCTCTAGGTTCATGCCACATGGACATATCTGCATTTCTACTATGGAAATCCGTGGCTTTTGTTTCTAATTCTTCCTTTCTTCTTATTCTCTATTTTTCCATTTTGTAAATTAAAAATAAACGACATGGCTGGAACGCAGCTCAGTGGGGGCACCTGCCCAGAATGTGCAAGGCCCAGCGTTCACTCTCCAGTACAGCAAAAATAAAAAATAAAATACTATACCTTTGTCTGATTTTGAAAGCTGATGTGAATGTATGAAAAATTAGAAAGTAAAAATAAGTAATGCAAGCAATGTCTAAAGATCCATAACACTACCGTGGAAAGACGGCTTTTGTTGCATCAGGACATACACCAACGCCCTTTCTAGAGCATGAGCCAGGTTTTCCGTTAGAGACTGGCACGTGCTGAACTCACTGCTGTAAGAAAAAGGGACACTGTTTTCTGCTCAAGCCAACTTGTGTTAAGAGTCTGAGCCTCCAGCCTCCCCCTTAATACATCGTGGTTGCAGAGCCAGGAACGGAAGCCAGGAGGTGCTGGAAGGCTGACATTCCATCTAGCCAGAAGGAGGCTGGAGCTGAGTTGGAAAGGAATCAAAGGCAGAGAGAACTGTCTCCTGCATTTAAAGAGAAAGAAAACAGCCGCTACAGTTACTTGTGTTAGCAGACGACGGATAGTCGAGTTTGTGCTTGTAGGGTGGTCTTGTCTTTACTGGGTCCTAAACGAGGTCACAGAGTGGCCTCACCTGAGATCGTTCACATTCAAGCCGCACCGAAGAGCACGTTGGAAGCTCACGCTCCAGCTGCCACTTGCACCAGTTTTGACTTTGCTAAACAAAGGAACGCATCATCTCCTAGACTAAGTTAATAGCCATCACACACGAACACATTTTTACAAACACAGAGCTATCCTACCCACTCCATTTGATCATCCATTCGACCCCCCAGCAGCTTTCCATGACATCTACATCACTTTAAAAGTGTGAATGGGGTTCTGTTGTGCAGAGGACACAAAATTTATTCAACTAATCCCCTACTGCATGAGCTATGGAATGCTTTCCTCTGTGTGCATGTGTGTGCACGTGCGCACCTGTGCATACACTTAAGTATATCAGTTTAGTAGGGCTGCAACAAAGTACCATAGACTGCATGGTTTAAATGACAACACATTTTCTCAGAATTCTAGAGGCTAGAAGTCCAAGACCAATATGTCATCAGGTAGTCTCATTCTGAGTCCTCTCTCCTCGATTTGACCTGGTCATCTTCCCCCAGTGTCTTCCTGGTCTTCACTCTGTGTGTTTCTATGTCTCAATGGCCTCTTCCTAAACAGACACCTGTCGCATGGGACTACGACCCACCTGCATACACTCACTTTATCCTAATTTCTCCTTTTAAGGCTCCATCTCCAAATATAATCACAATCCACAGTCCTGGGGATTAGCATTGCACCCTGTGAATTTTAAGGGTCACAGTTCGGCAGAGTATGTCGGGGTGAGGGCATCCACACACATGTGTGCTCTTTTATAGCCAGCACTGTATCGAACCTTTGTGTCTACATCCAAAGCTGTTTCCTTACGACAAGGTTCCAGAGGTGGGGTTGTGCAAACCAGAGAGAGATTGATGGGATGGGATCTCCACGTCCATGGGTTTCTCATGTACAAATGAGAACAAACTTGGATCAAAAGTATTTGGGAAAAAATTGTGTATGCACTAAACACAGACTTTTTTCTTATCATACTTACATAGTATTAGCATGGTATTAGGTGTAAGGAGACTAAAGGACTTGAAGGGTCTGGGAGATGTGTGCAAGCCGTATGCAGACACTATGCCGTCTTATATAAGGGACCTGATCCTGGGGGTCCTGGAACCCATCACCCCTGGATACCAAGGGATGACTGTGCTGTTAAATTGGCCTTCAGAGTTGTCCCAATGTACATTCTCATAAACAGTAGAAGGTGACCTTGGTCTTCTTTCCTTCATTGTATTTTGTAATTTTTTAATTATCTGTTGCTTGATTCGTATCTGGCAGATCCACCTATCTCTGCATGAGTTCAGATGGTCCAAACATGTTCGTGAGACCAAGACTCCACGTTCAATGGCTTCTGGAGGTGAGAGTTTCCATTAGGAATTTAGGAGAGAATCAAGGAAATGTTCTGTTGAAGATAAACCAGGACTGGCATCTCCATCCACACAGGGCAGTATGAAGTATTAATTTTTATTGATGGGAATGGTTCCTTGGTTTTTATCTCAGCCTTTAATCTCTATTTTATACTCCATTTCATTTCAGCAAATGTTTGTGGATTATCTTTAAGCACCATCTGATTTGATATATTTTGAGTTGAGTCACAGAAAATTCAACTCTAAATGACTCAGGCAAAAAATAAAATAATGACCATTGTGAAAGGTGGTCACTCTCATGTATTAAACCCTGATAAGGTGAAGTGACGTACAACCTAAGGCATTTGTAGAGATGTATTAGGAAGGAGGGGGGAATGGATAAGGGTGGGTAATTGGGGGGGGCCTTTAGCGGGTAAATCTAATTTTCAGAATATAAATATATTGTTTCATTGGAAGCATGTTTGATTGTTCAACAAATAAATTTCTTAATAAAAAAATTTCAAGATAAAAAATAATGAAAGTGACTTATTAACTCATGGTACTGAAAACCCTAATGGAGAGGGTAGCCACAGGTGAGGTTCTGAAATTAAAGACGGCCACCAGGGCTCCCTCTGTGACTCAATGCTTAAGCTCTGTGGTGGTCTCTGGCCAGTGTCAGGGTTTGTCACAGCGGTCACAAGACAGCTGCAGCAGAAGAAGGAAGTCAGGAAGAACCTGCTCAGGAAAGTGGCAAATCCACTATCCAGGCTCTCACGGAGTTCTGGAGGCAGTAGGAAATTCAGAACTCACCTGGTCCAATGAGTTACAGAAGCTTTTCCTGTTTTGTTTTGCTGAGTAACCTTTTCTTCAAACGAGATTTTATAATGAGTCAAACACACAAAATAGAATTAAAAGTGAACTCCCTGGGCACCTCCAACAAGCACACCATCGATCACTTTATTTACTCATTTTTTTTCAGAGAGAAGGACAGTGAGAGAGAGAGAGTATCGATTTTATGTAGTTTTCCATGCAGCCTTTGTTGCCCCAACACTCTGTTGTGTATGTGGTGCTGGGGTTTGGACACGTGTCCTCATGCATGCCAGGCAAGTACCATAACCACTGAGCCACTGCTCCAGCCCCACTCATTAATTTTTTTAAGAGAGTTAAAGAGAGTCAATTTTATTTTTTCATCTGCTTCTTTGCTTTTCCTTTACTTAGTTGTTCATGTGGAACTGGGAATTGAACCTGGGTCCTCGTGCATGCCAGGCAAGTGCTCTACTGCTGAGGCCCCCCTCCAATCCCTCCCCCTTTATTTTTAATCTATTTTTGAGACAAGGTCTCACACTGTTGTCCAGGCTGCCCTTGAATCCATGGGATCAAGTGATCCTCCACCCTCCGACTCCCAAGTGCTGAGGACAGGCATATGCCACCACACCTGGTTTGATCACTCTGAGACATAGGGAAACTGAGGCCCAGAGCACATGCATGGCTCTCACACACACAGCCCATGAGTGACAGATTCATTAGAACTTGGGAGACATCACTGTGTCCCCTCAACCCTGCTGCTTCTGTAGCCTCTATCTTTGCTACTTTTTTGAGTTCTTCGTTTAAATTATATGCTTGAGTTAGCAACTCTGCTACCAAAACACAAAAATGGAACTCAAGGGCTCAGTTGCCCACCATCTGTGTGTATACTCAGCCATGGTGCCTCCAGTCAAAGCTGGCCACTGTGACAGGCTGAAAACCAAGCAGGTCCAAAGCAAGATGCAGCCTCAACCCAATTGAGGTTTCATTGCACGTCTGCAAGACAGCGCCTAAGTCAGCATTTCCTAGGAGGTGATCTAAGCACTTCAGTACTTCGCCAAGGTCTTAGCAGTTCCTGAATTTAGAAGAAGACATTTTTAGACAAGGTGACATATGTACAATAGAGGTAAACTGAGCCAAATCTGAAAACCAAGAAATAGCTGCCTCATGAGCAACATAAATTGTACATTCCACTTCAAAGGATATGGATGTTTTCTTTAGTCCACGATTAAGCTTTTTTAAAAGAGAGAGGGACAGTAAAAGTGAGAGAGAGAAAGAGAGAAACAACTTTAGTTTTTCATCTGATTTTCATTGCTCCAACACTTCGTTGTACATGTGGTGCTGGGGTTCGAATCCACATCCACACGCATGACAAGCAAGCTTTAAAGTCCATGATTAAGCTTTAAAGCTAATATTGGGGGGTTGGAGTGGTGGTTCAGTGGTTGCAGCTCTTGCCTGGCATGCGCGAGGACATAGATTCGAACCCCAGCACCACGTACACAACAAAGTGTCGGAGCAATGAAAGCCACGTCCACGTAATTCTCTCTCTCTCACACTGTCCCTCTTTTAAAAAAAAAAAAAAAAAAGCTAATATTGGAATAATAAATGAAAATGACTTAATTTATGCAGTTACCAATGGAATACTAGGTGATTAAAAATGAAAAAATATCTAAACAAAATAATAAGCAACACCATATATGTCTGATGAGAAGTAGCTCCCAAAATATCATTAATATGTTTCATCTGAATTTAAAGCCAAGGGGTGGACAAGAGGAAACTGGTGTAGCTCACCAATACTTTCTCTCTTAATGTTCATCACTTTCTCCCAGTTTTAAAGTTTTTTTTTTCCTATGCAAAGATACAGGTCATAGGGGAAAAAACTCAAGAAACTGCATTAATAAATTTTCCAAAATAAAACATAGCAAAAGGCTAAAGGTCAAAGACAGACTGAGTAGCATTCAGAGCTCCATACATGCAAGACAGAACTACGGGATTAATGCCACAAGAGACAGGGATTGGGGTGAGCTTCCTGCTTGTGGAGAAGGATTTTGGGTGGATCTCATCGAATATAATCCTCCTTTGGAAGGAGGAATATTATTTCTATCCAGGTTCAGATTTCTGGAAAAACCCTTACATAACCTTTTCTCATTGGCATTCCGCAATTAAAAGCAATTTTAATTAGTTGAAGCTGGAGATAGTCTCTTGAAATGTTCAAGTCATAAAAGCAAATGTTCCCTTGACACAGAAGAAAAAATTAGGAGAAAGCTTAAGGAGACATTCTCATCTGTCTTTCAGATGTGAAATCACTTTGTGGGATTAGTAGCAGAAATAGATGACATTTGTCATCACGAGATCTTGAGTTCCGGCACACAGAGAGAGAAGGCAGGAGGAATAATTCTGGTTGAGAAGCATTTGTTTTTATCCAACTTTAGGCCTGAAAAAACAAAGAAATTCATTCATGCCCCCTACCCCCGTGGTTGCCCACTTCATTGTTCTCAGCTCGGTTACCTGCTGTCTGGTGTTATGATTTTGTGTCTATTCATCTGTCCTTCCTACCACACTCCAAGCTCATCAGAAGCAAGGACTGGATCTTACTCATTTAGGAGCCAGAAAGTCCCAGGAGAATGCTGGGCCCTGAAGCATTCCATAAATCAGGCAGACACTTAACAAGTGGCACAGAAACCGAGATGGGAAATTAACCGGATGAACTGTGGCAACACCCCTTGCGAGCTGTGCACAGTCTTTATCATCCTCCTGGATCCTGAAAAGACCAAGCGTGAATCCCAAAGAAAGCCTAGGTCGGAAGACTCAGACTCAAAGATGAGAACTGTGCAGGAAGGTTCTAGAAATTTGGAAGAAAATAATTTATAATCACCGATTCTGTTTGTTTTCCTTTGCCCATTTATATAATCAAAAAGATGACTAATGCCCTCCAATCTCCGGTTGCCAGGGAGATTGCAGAAGACACCTGAGGCCTGCCAGCAGAGCAGCAGAGGGCGCTCTGACCACAGGTGTTGCCAGTGAGCTGGGGTTTTTTGAAGGTTCTCTCAGCAGGGCCAGCAGGGAAAGCACAGCATTCTTTCCTAAGGAGCTCATAACTCTCCCAGCCAAGCAAGAAGAAAAAGGAAAAAACACCAAGGTGAAAAATTAGAGAGGAATGCCAAAGGCGAAGACCGTGCTCCCTCACTGTGGTCTCTGGAGGCAGCACTTTAAATGGCTCTCAAGGGACGGCTCACACCACCCTCCATAAAGCCTCAAAAAAAAAAAAAAAAGGGGGCCACCCCAGGCCAACCCCCATGCTGCACCAAAGGCCCCTCCCCGGAATGCCTTTCCGCTGTTTCCACTTGCCAGAACAAGTCCTTTCATTCTGGGGCTGGGATGGAAGGTTTGGGCACATTTTTCAGAGGTCTGCACCCTTAAGTGACAGTGTGTTCTCCCCGATGCCCAGGGGGACTGCCAGAGCTGCTGAGCAAATGAAGGCTGTCCCTGCCTTCCCTCTTCTCTGCTTCTCTTTCTCCTCTGAGGGCTGCCAGCCAATGCCATGGCTCCATAGGTGGGAGGTAGGAACATCTCATCCTGTCTCCACAGCCCCATCTTCTCCAGCTGTGTTTGGGGGGGCTTCCTTTGTGTGCTGGTCCAAAATGCCCCTTCTCCCTGCCTGTGTAGGACTCTAAAACTGCCACTGCTGTCTCCTGCCTGGCTGAGGCCCTCGGCATTCCTTAGGCTCCCACTGGTACCTCTGCCCCCATCCTGGTCCCCCCATCAGTCCTTCAGCTGCATAGAAGGCCCTCACTGCAAAGATCTGACCCCTGCCTGCTTGCAGCTCAGTGCCCACAACTCTTCCCATTGCTTGCTACAGCCAGGTTGGTCTTTCTGTAGTTTCTTGATCACAGCCGTGCTCCTGCCTTGGGATTTTGCATCTCCTGTCCTCTCTGTCTAGACACTCAAGAGGTTCACTGTCACCTGGGTTGTCCATGAACATCACACCATCCTGACCATGCACATGGACACCTGCTCTTTGCTCTGTAGAGCCTTATACTGTTCCGTTTTTCTTACTGATGCGCTCCACACTATGGGATATACCTGATTATCTATTCTGTCAACTCCTGTCCACAACTGTTTCCGCAGCACCTGGCACATTAGATGTTGACAGTAAATATTTGTTAAATTATTTAAAACAGACCTTTCATCTGCTAGGTTCTCTCAGAGACTGTGTGACCTTCGGGGTTGGTGATCACACTCCCCTTCAATGTACTCTGAACTCATCAAGCCTGGTGACACCACCCAGCTCCATGCAGAGCACCTTCTCCTGCCTTCCATTCCGTCAGAGTGGCTGAGACCCCCACTTAACCTCTCAAAGTCATCTGATGTGCTGTGTCCCCACAGGACGACTCTTCAGTCCCCCCTCCCATGACATCCCTTCTCTCCTTCAGTGTCAGGTGGTACATCTCTCATAGGATGCCCTCTGTTACAAATCACCTAACTCTTCACACCAGTAGACAGAGTATGGAAACTGGGTTTTCATTCTTATTTCCCAAGTTCATAGAGCAGGGGTCTCAAACTAAGGAAGGTATACAGTGTCACTAAGGAAGGTACATGCTGTCAGTCTGCCCTGGCCACCTTAACAAGACACCACAGACAACTGTTTTATTCTCACAGTTCTGGAGGCTGGGAGTTCAAGTTCAAGGTGCCATCAGGTTGGTTTCTGGTAAGGCCTCTCCTTCCTGGGTTACACACAGCCACCTTCTCACTGTGTCCTCACAAGGCCTTTCCTCTGTGGGCACAGAGGGAGATAGAATCTAGTGTGCCTTCCTCTGATAAGGACACTAGTTCTGTCAGATTGGGGCCCCACCCTTATGACCTCATTAGCCTTACCTCCCTAAACACCTCCTCTCCAAGTACGCTTGCATTGGGGGTTAGGGCTTCATCAGGTGAGTGGGTCATGGACACGCTTGGGTCCCTAACGCTAGGTAGCAGCTCTCTGCCCATGAGGGGGCGCTGCTTCCCGTTCCAGCACATTTTTCCAGGCCTAATGCCCAAGCCCTAACATTTGAAAGAAGTTGGACATCCAGATGATCCTTAGGTAAAATCTTCCATTTTCAAATGTCAGTAGCTAAACCATAAGTTTGGGCTGCATGAACAAAACAATCCCTGCCCACAGGCAGGATTCCATCTGGGCACTGAGCATTGCATTGGCAGTTGTTCAAGTTCTATGAAAGTACTGGGCCCACAGCCAGGCCCTTGTTAGATGCTCCGTGCGGAAGTGATTCACCAACGATACTGTAAGGTTTGAGAAACTCTGATGTGAAAATGGCCAGGTGGGAAAAATCCTGACTTCTACCTGCTGCATAGACTGCTGGCTCTGCCCCCTCCCATCTGGTTCTTCCACTAACAAGCGATGGTTGTCACTGTCTGCTTGGCCATCTGCATCTCCCCTGCCTAGTCACACAGACCTGAGCAGACCCTCCCTGCATGCTGGGTCGAGTTCTGAGACCTGCAATTAATGGGGGAGAGAGGAAGTGAGTGAGTTCAGAAGCCAGCCACCAGAGTGATTAGAGGGCTCAAAACTAAAGATCAGCAGAGGGGAGAGGAAGCCAGGTAATTCCATTTGGAGGACAGTTACAGGCAGAGCTAGCAACGGTTTTCAAGTACATAAAGGGCTCACGCGTGGGACACTAATGAGCTGTTCTCCCTACTGTGAACAGAACAAACAGCAAACACTCCAGATGAGTGGGGCCAAGGATGCCTCCTAACCGACTCGGGGATTGGTGAAGACTTTTGTATTTGAACAGACCTTCACAGTGGAGAAAGTTCCTTTATTCCTTCATTATCTCCCCGCCTGATGGAAAGGATTGTTGACGATGAAAGAATGAACCGCATGGTCAAACAAAGACTTTGATCTCTCTAAGATGGTGACGTGATGTTTTGCTCAAAGAGAAACGAACACTTCTGTACTTACCAGGTGTCCCCATCAGACAGGAAGCAAGGGAACCCCAAATCACCTTGACAGTATGTCCAAGCTCAGAGGTCATAAGCAGCCAGGGCACTCTTTGCACCAAGAAAGCTGAGTTTCTCCAGGAAATGAGGAGCAGGGAGGAAGACAGAAGACATAGACGCCCACATGTGAACAAACCACCTGATCCTTCAGAAGTAGCGTCATGTTCCCCTGGGAGAAAGAGATCTGACTTCTCCAGGCAGCTGGCCATGTCTGGGGCCTCCGTGGTGACTTGCATTTCCTTGGTGCTCTAAGTTGATGGAAAGGAAGTGTTACTTTCCACCTAGGGGAATCCATCCATCCTGGAGGCAGTCACCTGGCCTGCAACCCCATCCTGGATGGTTCCTTCCTGCCCCCTTCCCTCCCTCAGCCCCAGATCCCCCCTATGTCCCGACACCTCCCCAGTGTGGGACATAATAATATTATTATTTAAGTTAAATATTAATTAAATAATATTAAGTTAAATAATATTAATTAAATAATAATATTAAGTTAAATAATATTAATAAGGACAAGAACATCCATCCACATTAAACCAGAGGGCAGTGTTCAGTTTTGCTTTGATTCCCACAACAAGACTGTCTAAAGGGCATGATAAGGGGAAGGCACTCCTTTTAATTACAGGTCTCAAACTGTTGCTCGACATCTGGAATCAGACAGGTGCTGCAGGAATTAGAAGGGCTGATTCTAAAGGTGTCATTGAGACCATGAACTTGGAAATAGCTGAAAGGGCGGTTGATCTTACTACTGCTGCTGCTTCTAGAGCTGCCATAATGTGGACGGGCTGGGACAGCATGTGAATGGGGAGAAGGGGCACAGAATCCACGTTTCACAAGCAGAGATTTATTTACTGGATATTCTGCCACACATAACCTTGAGAACACACCTCTCTAGATTCTATTAAAATTTACTTTGAAAGCAGACATCAGCAACTTGGAACATTCTGGCAAAGGCAGCCCAGACATTGGCTTCCAGCATCTTCCACTGAGGGGCACAGTCTGCTGGGCATATCCTGGGTGGCCTCCCTCTTCACATCACCCTCCTTCTGCCTGGTTTCCTGAGACCCCATCCCTTCCCCTCCCGCTCTGTGCTTCTTCTCCTCTGCCCACCCCACTGGTCCTCCTGTCCTCATCTCCTCCATAATCAAACTGCTCCAGTGCCCCAGCTCTTCTTCCTTCAGGGATGCTATAGTTTTCGCAAGGGAGGACAAAAGTACTCTATCACTGTCCTCATCGCCCAACTGAGAGGTAAATGAAAACCTCTGGGCTTTTCATTCACTCAGGAGGCCTCAGTAAAAGTGAGTTCTTGTCCCTCATCCATAATGTGGGAGCTCCGGACAACATTAGCTCCAAAGCACCAGGATTCTACAGAGATTCGTGGCAAAGTGTACGCCCAGAATACACTCTCATTTTGGCAGAAGAGAGGTTTTAAGCACCACCTCCTGCTGACCCATCCCATAATCTCTATTTGTGGACTCTGTGATATTTAAAGATATCTGGGGAAACTGGGTTACCCTCCAGCCCACACACAAAGGCCAGAATAGCATTAAGCTCATCACCCCACTTCTAAATGGTGGCTGGCTCCTGACCACACACAAACACAGCCAGAGAATTAAAATTAGGGTCAGCGCCTGTCACGGAGGTCTACGGACAGTCCAAGGAAACATAGGTCCGCTTTATCCCACTGGACCCTTGGACCAGACGCTGTGACCTCAAGTTCACAGAAGCAGGACAACTTTTCAAGCGGACTCAGAGCAGTGGAGGGGAGGGCTGGAGCAGGGACTCCATGGTTACTGCGCTTGCCTGGCATGCACAAAGACGCGGGTTCGAACCCCGGCACCACATACACAATGAAGTGTGGGAGCAACAAAAGCCACATGAAAAACTAAATAAAACTGATTCTATTTCTCTCTCCCCACTCTCTGTCTCTCTCTTAAAACAAAAAAAAGAATGTAGGCTTCTGACAACATTTGTGGGTGCAGGCTCTGGTGATCTGTCCTGGAGATGGCAATTGCCATTATAACAGGTTTGGAATTCGATGGCTGGTTTATCAAGCAAAGGATCTGCCATGGCTCTGAAGAGCTGGAGCGGTGGCTCAGCAGGTGAAGCGCTTGCCTGGCTGGCACAAGGATGCAGGTTCATGGGTTTGAACCCCAGTACCATGTACACAATGAAGTGTCGAAGCAATGAAAGCCACATAAAAAACTAAAATTGATTCTCTCACTGTCCCTCTCTTTAAAAAGTAAAAATAAAACCCAGCGATGGAATTATGTGCCTAAGATACACAGCTGGCAATTATACTCTCAACAGATCACTTCAGGCAGCGATAAAGACAAAGTGTTTTATAATGTATTCATTCATTTCAATACAGTCAGGGGTGATATTAGAACATGTTCATACCAAGAAATGGCTGAACCGCATTTGAAAAGCAGAAATGTGTTTTCTTGAGGAGATTGTTTTAGAAAACCAAATGAAGGCACACGAGCTACTTCATTAGCTTCTAAGTCAGTTTGGCAGGTGATGCTGATACACTCCTGGCCAAAGGGGGAACAGATGAGCTACAGGTGTGCCTCGTGTTTTTGGGTTTTTTGGACTCCTCGTTTAGATTATTACAGGCAATTCAAATATATTTCAAAAAGTTTGTAGCAATTATACCAATTATCACATTAGAAGTTTCTAGAAGGCATTGAATATTGGGATGATAGACAGCTCAAGAGAAAATAATACTTCTAGGTAGTCTGCTCACAGCCTGAACAGCTCCCTGATTGGACCCCTTCTTCCAAGGCTGCTCTCCCCGGGGAGGGTTGAGTCGCACAGGAAGGACCCGTACAGGAAGACAGAAAACCCTGAGAAAACTCTCCTGGGACAGGCACTGTCCACTGGGGCTATTCTGATGCCTTCCAGGAAGACCCCTGGAGAGCACACACTGCATCCTCAGCCAGTCACCATGTAGAACCAACTTTCTTCTAGAATGATCCATGCTTAAAGGTAACTCATCCTCTTCCTCCTCCTCTCCCCAAATCAGCCTTTTTTTTTCCTCTACCGAGTTTCCTTTGATTTTTTTATTAGAAGTATATAGAGATACGATTGAGGGGGAAACATTATCAAACCAACAGTAATAAATGTATACATATTTTGTTATCCAGGGGTAATGCCAAAACATGGATGACCACCTTGGGTTTCACCTGTTGCAGTTTCCCCCGGAAGAACTCATGTGTTAAATGGGTACCTCTGGAGGAATGAATATGGGGGATGGTTCCCCCATATTCCCACTCTCCAGTCTATGAGTTCTTCATACACTCTCCCCCCTCCCTACGCCTCCAAGTATCCTAGGGAGTCATCCCCCTATTACTCTGAGAGTCGTACAATGTGAAGTATTGTTAGATTAGCCGTCTACCCTACTGCTTCCCCATATATTCTAGCATCTGCAGATGAGAGAAACCGTTCGGCCCTTGAGTCTGAGAGCAAATCAGCCTTTTTTTTAACTTGCCTGTTGATCAATCACGTGCCCAGCACTGTACTCAGTTCTGTAAAGAGAGAGAGGGAGAGAGAAGATCTCTGTCCATATGCCCTTGCATTCTAGTAAGAAACAACAGGAAATCACCCAATGAACAACTGCATGTATAACATGCTGTTGGCTGAGGCGTACGCCATGAGCTAACTCCAGCAGGGTGAGGGAGAGGGCAGATGGGTGGCACAGGAGGGCCTCTCTAGGGAGGGTACATTTTAGCGACCTCTGTAAGCTTCAGCTCTCCACGTCTGTGGACCTGCAAGGACTTTGCAAGAGAGTAAAACTACCAAAGTGTATATGTGTGGAATGGAAATTCCAACACTCTTGAAGGTAACACATGAGTGGCGAAGACCAGGCGGGGACTGAAAGTGAAGAAACAGGCCTGTAGGCCACTGGGGAAGGAGGGCTGGAGGGGAGGAACTGGCCAAGGTCCCCGAGGTGGGGCTGTGCTGCCTTGCTCAGGGGTCCTGGAGGCAAGGGAGCAGGACGCAAGAGCAGCAAGGCGCGTCTCCCCTCAGCCGCCTCCACCCTGGGGTTGAGGGCATCTTTTACTCCTCCCTTTCTTTCATCAGCCACATTCGGAGATCTTTTCCAAAATATGACTCTCCAAAGTCACCCTACCCTGCTGCCCCCTCTGCTCCCTCCTGGATTCAGGTCCCTCTCACTTTATACCTGGAGTATTCAAAAGCCTCCTAACTGGTCCTCCAGCCTCTTGCATCTTTCATTGCTCTAATCCCCTCAAGCTTGCAGATTGATATTCCCCAGTACCCAAAGTGGCTTAGCACCAGCTGTAGGGTAAAGCTCTTAGCCTGCCTCCACCTTAGTCTCACCCAAAGGCCATCGCCTTCTAACTCCATTCCTGCCCTTCCAGATCCAGGGTCCTCCACACTGCACCAGACCCCACCTGATCACTCCCAGTCCATGAAGCCCAGCCTGAAACCAACCTTAGGTTAGTCTACTCTGAGGGCCCAGCCCCAAACAGGCTTTCTTTTTCTTTTTCTTTTCTTTCGTTTTTTAAGAAAGCGAGAGAAAGAGAATCAGTTTTACTTAGTTTTTCATGTGGCTTTCATTGCTGGGACACTTCATTATGTACATGGTTCTGGGGTTTGAACCCCCATCCTCGTGCATGCCAGGCAAGCACCATAACCACTGAACCACCACTCCAGCCCCAGAACAGACTTTCTTGAACAGCTTTCTGGAACTGTTTTAAATTGAGTGTGTGTGTGTATGTGTTTTCAATTTCATGCTTAATACACAGTGGGATATGAGGCCCATTGCTTCCTTCTGTAGTCCCAGCTCTCCTATTAGACTGAATTCACTGAGAGCAGGGACCATGTCACATAGATCTGTATATCATTTGTCTCATATATGCATGTTAGGCTGATTCCAGGCAGCTGGGCATGGCATCGGGCAGCCCACACGCACGTGAAAGGAACAACTAATCAGATGCTGGCAAACAAGCCCCAGTGGCGTCTCATAATCGCCCGATGATTGATGGGAGTCACCAGCCAATCTCTGACCACCCCAGAAAAAGTCATGGCCCAGCCAGGGCTGTGAGGGGGATGGTCTCACTTCCCCTGCCTGCCCTCACTCTGCAGGCCTGGTGAATTAGCCCCGAGCTTTGCTTAGCTGCTTTTGGGCCTGACCTTATTCTTACAATGCACGATTCATTTTTTATATCATATGTGAATGATAAAAGTTTAACAAAGACTTCTAGATTATCATTGAATTGGGTAAATAGAAAGAAATGAAACAAAAATGATCATGTGGTGTCTTTGAAGCCCTCCCTTTTTCCCTTTTCTGCAGGTAAAAGCAGCATCGTCACCTTAATGAGAAACACTAGGGTCAGCAGCATGGTCACTAAGATCTTATCTCATTCACCCCCGTACTCAGCAGCTAGTTATGAGGATGAGCAGATAGCTAACATACTTACGTTAAGCGCTGAGTATATGTAACTACAAACTCTGAAGGGAAACATGATCGACATGCTAAACCGAACACAAAAAGCATGTATGCTACATGGACCTCTAACAGGCACTGCTAAAAAGAATCTCATGAGCCTTATAAAACTGGGAACAAGGGCTAGAGCAGTGGATCAGTTACAGCACTCACCTGGCATGAGCTAGGACCTGGGTTTGAAGCCCAGCACCACATACACAACAAAGAGAGCAACGAAAGCCACATGAAAAACTAAATAAAATTGATTCCCTCTCCCTCTCTTAAAAAACAAAAAAAAAAAAACCACTGAGTCTGTTAAAAGCCAGGCACTAGCAACATATTACCCACACAGAAAGTTCACATGGGTGCCAAAGAAAACATGGGCAAGATTTTAAGGCCTGCATTGTTATGGAGAAAACATAAAATCTCATTCTTAAATAGAGAGGTTTCCAACCAGATGCTAAAGTAAAAATTCTTTTCAGCTTTGGTGGCCTTTCACGGAGTTGCCCAACAGAGCTGAACCGTGTGGACAGTGTTTTATATGCGGTTCTTTGAAGTTAGCACCTGCTAACGTCTTTGAAGTCCTATCTTTCAAACTACTAATCACAATAAAGTTAAAAATAACAGATGCAGGGACTCTGCATCCCATTCAATTTCACCTGTTTTCAGCAGGATAGAGCCCTCAAAGGGAAGGGCTAAGTGGGTTGGGGACAAATCGCCAACTTCCAGCTGGCTTGCCTGTCTCACGTTCCACTGACCATTCCTGGAAGTCAGGCTGCCCTGTGGCCACAGATGGCTCAGGCCTTACCTGACACCGTATGCAGCCCTCCTGATGTCCCCCCAGGTCCTCCCACTGGCTGAAGCCTGGAATTTCATTCCTACAGTGCAATTTTGGCTGCTTCTTCACTATGAACCTGCAAGAATTTGGAGGCAAAATAATACTTTATGTTGTCATTTATATCTTCAAGAAAAGGGTGACATTTCAGCATTTATAGGGCCAGGCTGGATTAGGAAGGGAGTGAAGCAGATAGCCCAACTCAACTCCAGTCAAACAGAGTCATGAAATGAGGGCCCAATGGCGCTAAGCCCTCTGATAAGAGACCAGTAATCCAGATTTTTATACAAAATGTCCCAATTTTTTAAAATGCTGACAATTAACTGATTTGTTAAGACATTTTGCAGACCAAACCAAACTCACCTTCAGACCATCAGTAAAACACGTTTGCAAATTTTCTCGGTTTAGTGCATAGAAGAGGTAAAGAGAGCCAGCCCCCTGCCTGATGGCAAAGGTGGGAAGGTTGGGGGCGGCGTCAGGGAGAAGCTAAGAAGTGTTTCGAGGATCCAATGGGTTAATGCATGTAAAACGTTCAGCAAGAAATGTGAACTAGTGCCACCACTTAGTCCTACAGTGTCCCCCAACTGACTTTATGGATCTGGATATTAATAAAATCATTAGGTTCATATGTCATACTCTTGAGGAACCAAGCATTCTGAGGTCATGAAGGCAATAACTTTATCATTGTTTCCTAAAGGTGACTTAACTACGCAAAGTACAAAAGAGGGTGACTATCTATGCAGGCTTCAATTATACCATCCTCTTTTTACTGTCTTTCCCAAATTGTCCTCATGTGTCTAAAAGAGCTTAGAATGTATCCATGGATTCTAAAGAGAGGCGATCTTTCTCCATTCTTCCATAAAGCACCTAGCAGCTTTCAAGCATTCAAAACATCATACATATTTAAAGAAACTGCATTCAAGAATTTTAGAAAATTCCATGCAATTGGGAGGACCCCGAAGACTGTCCTTCTTGTTACACTGAAGCCATTATGGATTCTGATCTCTATTATGATCCACAAAACAGTAGTGCAAGAAGGAGCCTCTGAGGACACACCATCGACTGAGGAGACCAAGCCCAGGAGAATTCAGGGCTTCCACATACATTGATCTCCAGCCTCCTCCATCATTTTGCTCATATTGTTTATATCAAATTGTTGGACCAGATCTACATCTCTAATGCTAAAATCATTGTAGCCAAAGATGTGCAGACCTTACATCTCTTTTGATGAAAAAAAGAAAATAGTGGAAAAAGAAACTGTTGGTATTGAAAAGTACTTGCAGAATGAAGAAAAGTTCCTAAACCTTTCATGTCACACCATGTTGTGGCTCACTGACTTCCTCGCCGGTTTATAAAGGGGCAGGAGGAATTGGAAGCTTGTGTCTACTGTGTTCTTAGGCCACACATCGTCCATCCGGTTCATAACTACATATGGTTCATGTACTGTGAAGGCATGCAGCATTTTCATTTCCAAATGTTCAAAAGATTATATTAAAGTGAGTGCTGTTTGATTTTAACAGACCTGATGACGATGTAGCCAAAGCCACATGATGTGGTGATTCCTGAAGACAAGAATTAAGGGAGGCCATATGGAATTGCTGGCTAAGCTCAGCCTAAATTCCTTGCTCTTTGCACACAATGTACTTTTAACTGCCCAAAACTGCAAAAAAAAAAAAAAATGCTGCTTTTCATCTAATCAGGAGGAAATGGCACAACTTTAAATTTCTTACATCAGCCAAGAACAAATGCATTTTTCAAAGCACATACTTACTACAGCATAACAGTCGCCTTTCCAAAAAACCCAATCAGCAAAAATCTCTTGAACATTTGCAAACTACTGTAATATCCGATTCTTCCCAATCACATTGTGAACCCATTTTATAGCAAGGGTGCTAGACAAAGAGGCACATTCTGGAATTTTATGTAACTCAAGTCCTATTCTGTTGTTGAATTCAGTGAGCCATGCTGAGCTCTTAATGTTTGAATAGATGTCCAAATCTTTCTTTGGGCCAAAATAAACCAATTGGTTGCATCTGAAATGGCTGATTTGTTAAAAATGGGAGTAATATATAAACAGAATAGTTATTTCCTTATAGCAAAAGAACAAAACCCATTCCTAACCTATGCTCACAGATGATGTTCAGCTCTATGGGCCAAATGCAATTCCTAAATATAAGCCACGTCAGCACTGAGTGCCTAATACGGGCTAATACAGTGGCTCTTTTTAACTGGACTATTAAGTCCATTAACACTTAATGAAACAATTTTAACTTTATCCACACAAACACTCACAATGCCTTTCCTAAAGGCAAAACAACATAAATTTAAAAGAAAAATAACTATGAAGATTTGCTAAGTGCAAATGATTTCTATAGCACAGGTTAAGTTCTGAATTTCTGTCTTGATGCAGTCCACATTTTTTACTACAAAGATAAACCCAAACTAGCAATTACCCTTTACTAACCTCACCAAATAATCTCAGCATGAAAACTGGCATTCTTAATTCAGTGTAATGTATATGAATTAACTAACATAATTTCACAAAGTCTCAGTAATCCAGCCCCCTGGATTTCAAAATTGTGCTACAAAACGTTTTCTGTAAAAATATCACGTTAATTCTTTTCCCTTACAGCAATCTCAAATGAGATTATATTCACTTTTTCTTGAATGATTAAGATCGAGAAACTTAAGTGGTTTACAGAGATCCAACTGTCCACCGCCATGGAGAGATATATATGGAACATAAATAAATCAAATCACAATTTGCCCAATGATAATCGAGTTAGTTGTGCTTCCTGTCACCTACAACACACACATACGCTTGTTCATATCTGCCTGAACAGTAAATCTGAAACGTTTTATAAACTTTTTTTTTCTTTTTTTTTCAGGGCTGAGGATTGAACTGAGGGCCTTGCGCATGCTAGGCAAGTGCTCTGCCACTGAGCTAAATCCCCGACCCCTTTATAAATGTTTTCTCCAAGGCCTATTTTGAAACTTCTGTGGCAGAAAGAGGTAAATTGGCCTCTTTATTATAAAGCTTCTGAAAAAATAAAGTATCATATTTTTATCTACTTTCTTAGGTGATTCCACTATCTTAAAAATTCTATAGACTTAACACTTCTATACCCGTTTCTCCCAAATTTGATCCCTTAAAAAAAAATCCTCAATCAAAAAGAAAAAAATCCCATGAACATCCATGACTTATAGACATATTTTTTGCACACTTATTTCATAATCCAATGATTAAAAAGAAGCCTCTTTTGAAACACCTGTCTTGAAAGTCATCAAACAGCAGCATGAGGGATTTGAATACCTTTGAGAAACCTGAACATTTAAAGGCGATAGAGGGACCAGTGTGGTTGAGGCGCTGAACATTTGACGTGGCAGTTGTAGGAGCTGTAAATGTACCACAGTTGGAAGCAGCTTTCCCTGGACTTCAAAGCACACGGCAGTTAATTATCTAGCTTTCAGGAGCAGCACGGACTCGCCGTGACAGCTGTTAGGCGAGGACACATGGGTATCTCCACAACTGAACATCAGCCTTCGGATTGTGTCATTGTTCAACTTGGATCTCGCTGGAAAGAAATGCTTAAGGTCTCAGCTTGGTTCAATTCAAATTAGTCTAAGAGCTTTCCCAGATGGCTTCTCAGTACACGCTTATTTCTCACCCCGGAGCCCAAGCTCTGTGCCACCTGTGTGCTGTAGTTGGCATGCTGTCTGCAAGCACTCAGGCTCCGCCCTCAACGCTGGGTGTGAGATACAACCGTCTGCACTTCCTCTCCCTATCACTGTGGAATTCAACCTGGAGGTTGGGGAGAAATCAACGTTTCCTTTTTAGGAACATTTTAAATCAATCTCTCTCTTCCTCTCCTCCTCCCTCTCCCCACCCCCATTCCTTCATTTTTTAACTGACAGGGAAGATTGACTGCTTCTTCCCTGTGCTTAACAGGTGGGGTGACGTAGGATGTTCTGGATGGCTGACCAAATACGGTGAGCCCCGCTGTTATTTCTTGCATGAATCCAGCCTGGACCAGGCACGTTCACAGTATCCCCTCTAACCTGTCTCTAACCTCAGCCAGCTCCATACCAGAGCGGGGGAATAAGTTCCCAGTTTCCAGGATCCCATATCCCAAACAGGGGTCATGGTCAAAACTGTGCCCTCTGCTGTAGCTGGCACCTTCCATTAGCATAAGCTGTGCACCCTCAAAGAAAGAAGAAAAAAAAGAAAAAAAAATTTTTTTAAGAGGGAGACCTTTGATTGGGCCTGTTGAGGAGAGAGAAGAACTAACAAAATTTAAAGGAAAACTAAAAAATAAAGAGTGATAGGGCTCAGAAAGCTAGTCAGGAAAGCATTCAGAGAAGGAAAACTTTTTAAAAAGGAAAATTAACATAAATTGTTTGATGTGATCTAAACTAGCTTCTTCTCCTTTAGAGAATGTCTGCCTTTGAATACTCAAAGTTAGTGAAATCTTGCTTTTAAAATCGAATGTTAAAAAACCACCTGAACAGAAGTCCCCAGCAGTAGAAACCTCTTTTCGCCCAGTGTTTCTAAGCCGTTGTCTGCAATCAGCCACATACTGTTTCCTGACACGTCCAGAGCCCCAAATGAGGCCTTGCTGATTTCAAGCAGCTGATAACTATGTGCAATATATGCAGGACCATCTTCTGGGGACTTAAAGAATCCAGGGCTCCCCTTCTCCTTCCGTCTCCAGGAAATGGCAAAGACTTTCATCTTTCCAGTGTGCGAATGTTTTTAAGCTGCCTGTAAAAAAAATTCGATATGAACGATTTGACCGAAATATTACACGTTTATTAATTATCTTTAAATGTGTTTCTTTGCAGTTTCAGTTCATCTTGAGTTGAGCAGTAACTGACTTTGCTTCTTGCAGCCTAATTACACAAGAGGCATAAATCTTTAACATTCTTGGTTCCTTTTCATCCTTTGCCTCCTTCTAGAAGGGTCTGAATACCTCTGAAGAACACACTGAGTAAATTCCCAAGATGCCAGGCTATTGGCCAAACTACTCAAAGGTGATAGACCACAGCTGCTTCCTTCTTCCATGGAAAAGAGATGCAGGTCACTGATACTCAGCAAGCATGTGATGGCCAAGTGTTCTGGATCTGCCTTCTAAGGACGTGCTAAGGGGTCTGTGAGACCAGGCTGCTTTGTGGCGAGAGTCTGCACAATTGACCAGCCCTTGCTTTTGGGGGCTGAATAAAGCAATATTCAATTGATTAATTATAAAATTGAATATGGAAAGTTACTTTTAAAATGATATGGTCCAGATATCTGATCCATAAACTTCCTAATGCCTTTATTAATTAATAATATATTTTGAACACCTCTGGGATAAAGAATCTACCATATTAAAATAGTCTACATACCTACAATGGTAGACAATAACCTTCTTACATACAATTAGACAATGATAATTTGGATCAAATAAAAGAATAGCCTCCATAATATGTAAAGAGCTACTCCACCTCAATAACAAAAACCAGTAGTCCAAAGAAATAGAAATAACTATAAAATGATAGAAGATATACTCAACCTCATTCATAATAAGATAAATCCAAAAATCAAACTACACTGACATCACTTTTCAATTATCTCGTACCTCATTGATATGAGAATAAACTGATATGATCTCTGTGGAGGATTAATAATCAGTAACAAATGCATATATATACACACATACATACATACACACACACACACTTTTACTATACATTTCAACTTTTAGGAATTTGCCCATGTGCAAAATTGTCCGGTCCCAGCCGGCAGGAACGGGACCACTCTCTTTCTACGGTTGACTGGGAATGAAGTAGACCCACCGGCCCTGGCTTCTCCAAGCGCTTCCGCCTTCTCTCTTTCAGAGGCAAGGTGTTAAAACATTGCAGTTAGAGTCAAGG
>PVKS010005520.1:0-35111 GCA_004027875.1 Aplodontia rufa | reverse complement strand
CTGGTGGCTACTACTCTGTCTCGTTTCTGCCGCCTGCATAGGAAGATCTCCTCTCACCAGTGTCATCTCCTAGAGTGATCTCTTTCTCGCTTCGTATGTCCGGTATATATCTGTTACAACAACCAATAGGGACACAGTGCAAACACATTCAACCAATTGTAACAAATGAGCGGCCAAATAGCTTAGTCACGCGGTCAGGCAGTTTGCTAATTACAAGCCAGCTGGACCTCTTAGAGTTGTTTACCACCAATTCTTTTACAAGCCAGCTGGGCCCCTTACAGAGTTATTTACCACTAATTCTTTTCTCTGGCATTATGTTGGCCTCAGTCGCCAGCACAAAATGGTCTGTATATATTATCATTCACTGCAGCACTGTTTGTGCTAACAAAAGATGTGGAAATAACTAAATATACAGCAATAGGGATCCAGGTAAATAAATAATAGTACATCCATGCAATAGGATACTATTCATCTGTAAACAATAACAAGAGCAACAACAGCAATAATAAGGTTGTTCTCAATGTTCATTATAGAAAGCTCTCCACACTGTATTGTGGTGCCCGCAGCAAACTTGGACTAGAAGGGAATTCTTTTTTGAAATGAAGAACACCTACAAAGATCTGAGCTAGTATCATACCTCATAGTGAGAATATGGACACTTTCCCAGTGTGATGGGAAGGATGTTCCTTCTTACACTGCTTTCCAACACTACACTGGCGGAGTTCCTAGCCAGAGCAGTAAGATAAGGAAACAAAGGGCATACTATCCTTGCACAAAGATGACATGATCATCTATATAGAAAATTGGAAAAAATTTTTAAAAATAATCTTGGAACAAATGTACACTTACAACAAGGTTGCAGGATTCAAAGCTAATGTATATAAGTTTATCGTATGCCTTTGTATTAGCAATGAACTAATGGAACTGAAATTAAAAACATCATATCATTTACATTAATTCCCTGCAAAGCAAAATACTTAGGTATAAAAAAGAAAACTATGAAACTCTGAAGAAAGATATCAGAAAAGAATTATGTCAGTGGAGACACAGCCCAAGTTCATGAAGAACATCTTAGTCCCTTCAGACTGCTGTAACACAATGCCATAAACTGGGTATCGTATGGCTCTGGTGACTGAGAAGTCCAAGGTAGGACATCTTGGCACATGGGGTGTTGGATGAGGGCACATTTCCTGGTCCCGTAGATGGTGTCTTCTTGCTGTGTCCTCTCAGGGTAGAACGAATGAATGAGTTTCCCCCATCCTGTTTTATAAGGGCACTAATCCCGTTTATAAGGGCTCCACCCTTGTGACCTAACCACAAAAGCCTAACCTCCTAATACTGTCACCTTGTGGGTGAAGATTTCACACGTGAATTCTGGACAGTACAAACATTCATCCACCGCTGTTAGGAAGCCTCAGTATTGCCGAGGTGTTCGTTTCCCCCAACTTGATCTATAAATTCAGTGCAATCCAAATCAAATCCCATCAAGCTATTTGGTGAGTAAGAACAACCCAACTTTAAAGCTTATGTTGAGAAGCAAAAGGCCCTGCATAGCCAACTCAATATTAAAGGAGAACAAACTTGGCAGACTGGCACTAGCTGACTTCAAGGCTTATTTTAAAGCTATAGGTATCAAGACTGTGCGGTATTGGTGAAAAAAGAAAAAAATCAGAAAAATACATCAGTGGAATAGAAGAGAGTGCAGAAATACACATCAATACAACCATCTGATCATTGGCAAAGGGGAAGAAGCAATAAATGGAGAAAATACAGTGTTTGCAACAAATGGTGCTGGAACAACTGAACACATGTACGATGAAACTAAACATAGACCTATGCCCATCAAAAAAATTAACTCAAGATGGATCGAAGAATTATACATAAAATGCAAAACTATAAAACTCCCAGAAGATAAATTCAGATGACATAGAGTTTGGTGATGACTTTTTTAAAGATCTAAAAAAAGACACAATCCATGAAAAAAAGAACCGATAATCTGGATTTCATTAAAATTTAAAATTTCTGTTCTGCAAAAGTCATTGTCAAGAGAAGGAAACGACAAACCACAGACTGGGAAATATTTGTTAAAGACATATCTAATGAAGGACTATACCCAAAATATAAAATACTACCTACTGAAAAATTAACTAAAAGAATTACAAAGCAAATGAAAAATAGCCTGTTTTATTTCCCTATTTGCTGTGGTTTGGATATGAATTTGTCCCACAAAAGCTCATGTTCTGTAAAGAAGAATGAAATTATGGTATTTGCTGATAAATGGATAGAAATAGAGATAATCATGCTAAGTGAAATATGCCAGACTGAGAAGCTAAAAGGTTGTGTTCTCTCATATGCAGAAGTTAGAGTGAAATAAAGGAAAAGAGGAGGGAAGGATCGGACATCATAAAGAAAGGGAGATCAGTGGATTGAGAGTCAGCATGGAGGGATAGGGAAAGGGAGGCAATGTGGAATGAATTCTTAAAAATCATGTTATGTGCACAGGGAATTTGACCTTTGTGTAGAAGTAAAAAGAATCAATAAAATATGAATAAATAGATGAGCGAAAGAAAATGTAGCAGAGTAGAGGAGGGAGAACAGGGGACGGGGGAAGGGAGAGAGAAAAAGAGATGTTGTGAACTGAATGGAATTCTATGCCTGTATGATTTTGTCAGGATGAACCCAACTACTGTGTATAGCTAAAAATCTCTAATAAAAATGATAAGAAAAGCAACAAAAAAGTCATGTGCTGGAAACTTGCTACCCCGTGGATGTAGTTGAGGTGGTGGGACCTTTAAGAGGTGGGACCTAATGGGAAGTAATTAGGTTGCTAGGGCTCCAGCTCTTGAGTTGATGATGCTCTCTTGGGAGAGGGTCAGCTCCTGTAACCAGAAGAGTTCTCCAGAAAGCCCATTAGTATACTGCACATTCACCCCAACCCCACAGCCAGTTCTTTCTTTGCTTCTTTGCCATGTTTGAAATAGTGAGGGAGGGCTGGAGGGGTTGCTCAGTGGTTAGAGCGCTTGCCTGGCATGCGCAAGGACCGGAGTTCAAACCCCACCACGACATACGTAAGTAAGTGTTGGAGCACCAAAAACCAGATGAAAAACTAAATAAAGTTGTTTCTCTCTTTCTCTCTCTCTCTCTCTCTCTCTTTAAAAAAAAATAGAAGAAGAAGAAATAGCCAGGGTTTCCCCATCAAGAGGAACAGCCATGCTGTCTGGACCTTCCAGTCACCAGCTTCTTGAGCAAAGTCAACCTCTTTACCTGTAACTTATCCAGGCGTTTTGTTATAGCAACCCAAACAGACCAATACATCTATCTTACAACCAGTTTAAAATGCCTGTTTCTGAATTGAAATAAAGCCCCAAATAATTAACTATTCATAAGAGTTTTCATAAGTTAGCATGCAATCATATCTTGAGTCTAATCATAAAAATTTGGATCCAAACTTCTTAAAGCCAAATAAAAATATTTTAAACATTATAAAATGTCCAAAGAAGAAATATCAAATCCTAATACGTATAGGATGACATAACAGAATATGGATTCCTATTTTAATCTTTGCCTTCCATTTCTTCCTGTATCTAAACTTCACCTTCAATACCAGCTTTCCATCTTGGCTATCTGTGCACCCTTTATGGCCTTATCCATAAACCTCTGACCTGGAAGACTGCAGGCAGAAAAGACAGTAGCCTGGGTCCTTACGCACTGGGCCGAGCCTGGCCTTGGGAACTGCTGCATGCAGGGCCTATAGCTCTTTGAAGCATTTGTCCCTCAAGGCAGCCAAACACCTTTTCTACACAAATGCTATTACTTTCAAAACCGATTGGTCCTGGGGGCGGGGAGGGGGGTCCATGGGACAAATTACCAGAAGTAACATCTTTATGAAAGCCATGCTTCTCCTTTTCCCTGGGATGCTTTGGGCCTTTCTTACACACATCCGCTTGTGAGTTCCTCATGGTGCAGTCTCACACCTTCCCGGAGAATCTGAATCTGGCCTAATGCACCAGAATTTTAGATGCACACCATTCTGGGCTGGCGCTGGGCAGCTCTGCCTCACTGATGGTGGGTGAAACAAACTTGCTTTCCAGAAGGGCTGCCCTTCACTGACACCAACAGAACTCGCCAGAACGTTCACATGCTGCCTTTTGGATAGGCCCAACGAGGTTAGATGCTATCACTCCTCCTAAGCTTTTGGCCACGCCAGAAGCAAGGTGCCTGCTACCACGAACCGTGGCCAAACCGTTCTGGCGGGAGCACCCTGTTTGGCAATAGAATGCTGGGGTATCAAATTCTGGTGACAGATTTCAGCTGTGTAGTATTCAAGGAAGATCCCAGGCTGCACAAGGGATTTTCCTGATACAAACTGGCAAAGAAAAATCTTCATCTCAAGATCAATCTGTGCTCCATGAAGAACTTAAATAATTGATTGCAAGACTGTTTCCAAAATAGAGATCTTAGTGGACTGTATTTCCTAAATAACCACGGATGGAGATGAACATGGCGGATACTTCAGCAGATTTTTTAAGCTGCTTAAATCTAAAACATAGATTCTCAATCATTCCACAGAACAAAACCTGGAACATTCTGAGAACTGAACAGTTATCACAAGAAATTCTGAAAATAGTTTGAAAATTCATCAGAAGTAAAAGTAAAAACAGGGGCTGAAGCGGTTGCTCAGCGGTTAGAGCACTTGGCGGGCATGAGTGAGGACCCAGGTTCAAACCCCAGCACCATATGAATGATGAAATGTAGGAGCAGCGAAAATCAGGGGAAAACTAAATAAAGTTGGTTCTCTATTTCTCACACTCTCCCTCTCTCTCTTTAAAAAAAAGGGGGGGAAAAGTTGAAGCAACTAGAAGCATATAGTTAGGAGCCATGAAATCCAAAATGAAGCGAAACAGTGTTTTACAACTGAAGAACCCTGTTTACCTGTGTGGAATAACAAAAGTCACTTGTTTAACCTTCCTTTTTAAAAATGCTTAAGATATATAAATACCCCTTTAAAAGCTTGAATTCTGGCTCTGAATAAATATCCACCTCTACATAAAAACCTCTTCAATTTATGAATGACCTCAGCAGCACTAGGTATTCACAGTTCCAAGAATTATGATACCATAATTGCCTTATGTACAAACTAGTGAAGTTTCAATCAATGAACCTTCTGAAAGCATGTTACTTTATTAAGAAATCTGTTTATACAATTCTTTATTAAGCATTCCAAGCAAAACTATATATATTTATGTATGACAAAAATACCCCTGGTCACTGAGTATATTTACAGTCTATAAAAGGCATGCTCACATTGAAAGAAGTTTCTTAACCTCTCAGTTCCATCTGTTTTTCATGTACAAAATAGAACTAAGAAAATCAGCACAGGTCTGTTGGAATGATTGACAGAGCACATATGTGTAATACCTGTTCCTTACTGTGCTTGGTCCTAATTAGTTATCATAATAATGTTCTGATAAGGCTGGAGTGGTGGCTCAGCAGTTATAGCACTTGCCTGGCATGTGCAAGGATGCAGGTTCGAACCCTAGCACCATGTACACAATGAAGTGTTGGAGCAATGAAGGCCACATGAAAAACTAAATAAAATTGATTCTCTCTCTCTCTCTCTCTCTCTCCCTCTCTCTTTAAAATAATAATAATAATATTCTAATAAACCTTTTAGCCTTGTTCAGATGACCACTCTCGGGTACCTGGCAGAACGGGCAGATCTGTTCCAACAGCTGCTTGGGTATTGTGGGGGTGAAGCACTGAGGCCAGCTTTTTCAGGACCCTGGAGCCCTTGCTCCTCATCCCTCTTATCCTCATCCCCCTGCCTGCCCATGGTCTGCCCAGCCTCCCTCTATCATTCATTCATCTATTTTCTGACCCTTCTTCCAAATACCAATGCCCTGATCATTCCCCCATTTCCTCTGTATCAACAGGAACAGAAGAGAGTGGCAGCTCGTTGACCCAGTGACTGCTTACACTGGCACTGACTGAGACCCTGAATTCTGTGGATTTTTCCGCATTCCGTTCCAATTTCAGTAAAGCAGTAAAGTTTAGGTACCCTTTTCTAGTAAAATGACCTTGAGCAGTTTCCTACGTTTTTCAAGTATTGGTTACATTATCTATAATAGAGGATCGATAATTGTATATGCACTGGGAGAGTCGTTTTCACTCAAAGAAAAAGAAAACAAAAGCTCTTTTTGTTTCCAAAGATTGTGTACAACAGATGCCCCTCAACCTCACCTCACTTTGGAGGTGCAGGTCTTGGATTGAAGGGACAGATGCAGTGGCCTGGGGACAGGTGCAGCAGGTTCAGACCTGGGTGAGGACCTAGTACAATACAGCTTCCAGAAATCTACATCTTTTAAAACTCAATAAAATGGTTGCAGGTGGCCCACTGGCTTGGGGAGAATGTCACACATTCAACTGGATTGCTTAATAAATTGCTTTGAGGATCAAATGGGACAGTCCACAGGAGAGTGCCTTCCATATTATATATTGTAACCTAGAGGTGACAGTGATGTCCCCTCCCTCCATGTTTTCTGCTCTTCAGGCTAAACACCTATAGTTGACAGAACAGCTAAGACTGGATTGTGATAGACCTTGCGGTCAACTCTTCGAATCCTTCTCAATTGGGTCCCTAAGAGTCCACATGCTGGACACAAACAGACAGCATTAAAGGAAAGCAATTCTCCAGTAATGCACTTTGGGGACTAATGTCCCTTCTTCCTCAGTGTTCTGCAAATGGATATCAGATCATCTTATGCTATAATCAATTGCTTATAAAAGCAATAATTTCTATTCTTAATGATCTCATCCAAATTTAGCAATGAGCTTTGAAAGTTAACTGCCATTCCTATAGAATTAAATATTCTGTCTTTTCTTTTTTTTTAAAGAAAGAGAGGGACAGTGAGAGAGAGAGAAAGAGAATCAATTTTATTTATTTTTTCATGTGGCCTTCATTGGTCTGGCACATTTGTTGTGTACATGGTGCTGGGGTTTGAACTCCCATACTTGTGCTGTGCCAGGCAAGCGCCGTAACTGCCAAGCCACCGCTCCAGGACTAATGTTCTGTCTTTTCAACCCAACAATCTTACTCCTTACACTTGAATATCCAAGGCAGCTTTATTCATCAAACCCCAAAGTGGATGCAACTCAAGTGTCCATCTTCAGGTGAATGGATAAATACACTGAGTTCTAAGAACACAAAAGAATTCTACTCAGCAATGAGAAGATGATCTGCTAATATAATCAGTTATATGAATAACTCTCAAAAGCATCATGCTAAGCTAAATAAGTTAGACAAGAAAGCTTGCATGCTCTGTGATTGCATTTGTGTGAAGTCCCAGGAAAGCAAAACCTGTGGGACATAGATCAAAGCTCTGTCAGGGTCAGGACAGAGGGCAAGACTGACCATAGAGGCACAGAGGGAAGTTTGGCGGATGACTTCAGACATAGTTTTATGATTGTATGTGCCTGTCACAGCTAACTGAAATTTATACTTTAAAAAACTGAATTTTTTTACATACAAATTTTACTTCAATGAAGCTGATTTTAAAGAAAATGTAATAGCCAAAGATATTCTTTTAATTTTTGCATACTTAAATGATTTAAACCAACTAAAAGATCACAAATATGGTAACTACAGTCTGTAGGGTGAAATATATATGACATATTCAGAGTCAGAGACCCTGAACAAATTTATCCTTCTTTTTTTTTTAAGAGAGAGAGAGAGAATGTAAGAAGAGTAAGAGACAAAGAGAGAATCAATTTTATTTATTTTTTCATCTGCCTTTGTTCCTCCAACACTTAGTTGTTTATGTGGTGCTAGGGTTTGAACCCAGGATCCTTGTGCATGCCAGGCAAGCACCATAACCACTGAGCAACCAGTCCAGCCCCCTTATCCTTTTTTGATCCACTCTCACGCTGAGGTTGTTACTGGTAGAATACATAATGAAGTAAAATTGTAATATCAAGTAAGAGTTTTGTCTTTTCAAGAATTTTATCTAATTACAGTAGGTTATTCCCAGGACTGGATCAATACCCACACTGCTCTAATTTACAAACTCTTCCTTTTACTGACAAATCATTAGGAAAACCTCCAGAGTCACCCAAATTGAGCTGACATTTCATCTTCCTAGTGCTACTCCCACTTGAAACTCTTTTACCATTTAATTATTTACTAATTAATTCCCTGTTCCTCTCCCTCTTCCAAAAGGATTTCAAGCAACTTCATAAATAAGTCAGGCAGGGCAAAAATGGGGTACAAGTTCAAACACAGATAATCGCAGAGTAAAGGGCCTAAATAAATACAGGAAGTGACTGTAAAATTTGCCATAAGTTTCTATGTGGCCCACAAAAAGGGGAAACATATATTGATTTAAGATTCAAGAAGTCGGGGATGTATGTAGGTCAGTAGCTGAGCATTTGCCTAACACGTGCAAGTGCCTAGGTTCAATCCCCAGCAGGAAAAGACATAAATAAATTAAATTAATTTTAAAAAATAAGATTCAAGATGTTTATAAAATAGAAAAAAACTGAATGCTAAAGAAATACAACATTCTTTCAGATACAAAAACTAGAGCAAAAAGTTTTTCCATGGGTCCTCCAAAAGATGAACTTGTATGGAATAATGAATGTCTTTAATATCACACTGGGAACGCCACACACTGAGTCCTTTGTGACAGCTTAAATGTACAGAGATGCTAAGAAAATACCACTCTAGGGAGGGGATCATGGTGGCTAGGATACAAAGGTGGCAACAGAGAGCTATTTATTTGTCACTAAATATAACTATTAATTTTCAAGTATGACTTTCTGCAGTTTTTGAGCAGTTCATGAATTACACACATTACTAAACAGTGATTAGGCATACAAACCAGGGAGGCGGGCTGACTGGCTCAGGTCCCAGCTCTATAAATAACTAGTTGTAAAATATTGGACAAGCTCTGTGCCTCACCTCTACAGTGGAGATTAGAGAATACCTGCCTCATTAGGTCACTGGGAAGGTTAAATGAGTTAATATGTATACAACGCTTAACATCAGCTAACTGTCAGCTGTTACTAGTGATAATGTCAAAGTGCCATTTTGTAAAGGATGTCTTGAAGGGTCAAAATCACGTTGCTTTGGGCTGGATCGGTAGCTTGGGGGTTATGGCGCTTGCCTGCCATGCACAAGTACAAGGGTTCAAACCCCAGCACTCACGTAAGTGTCAGAGCAACGAAAGCCATGTGAAAAACTCAATAAAAATTGATTCTCTCTGTCTCTCCTCTCTCTCTTTCTCTTACTGTCCTTCTCTCTTAAAAAAAAAATCATGTTGCTTTGTGTATAAAACCCAAAGATAATCAGATTTCAGTCAAAAGTATAAATTTAGATTTGAGACTTAACTGTTGGGAGAAGGGGAAGGAGATAGGGAAGGAACCAGGAGACAATCAACAATGTAGCTTACTCTTTACCCCACTGAGAATCTAAATTATGCTTATCCAATCATTTAGTTCCGTAAAATTCACACTCTAAGCATTTATAGGGGTGAAATATAGAAAAATCAAGAGACTGGGTTGTGGGCAATGTGGGGATCATTCTGGTTTAAGAACATATGCATATCTTACTGTTACTTTATATGCATTTACGATTGTACAAAAACTCAACTCCTTAATAAAAAAAATAAAAAAAGTAAATTAACTATCATGCCTATGGAGTTTATTCATGCAATAGACCAGTTTGTTTCAGTTTTACAGTGCATTTAAAAAGGCAATGTACTGCGACATATTATTCAAAGAAATTTAAGAATATCCCAGTAGATAAAAAACCCCATGTTCATGAATCAGAAGACTGAAGTTATTGACAAGACTGGCCAAGCCAATCTACAAACTGAACCCAATTTCTACCAAAAGTCTAGCTTGTTTTGTTGCACAAGTGAATAAACTGATCCTAAAATTGATATGAAAATGAGAGACCCAGAGTAGCCAAAACAATCTTGAAGAAATACATATTTCCCATTTTCAAAATCACTATAGGTTGGGCATCTCTAATTTTAAAATCTGAAATGCTCTAAAATCTGAAATTTTTTGAGTGCCCCATGAAGCCACAAGTGGGAAAATTCCATACCACACCCCATGTGAACAAAACTGCAGTCAAGGGGCTGGAGCGGTGGCTCAGTGGTTCAAGTGCTGCCTGGCATGCACTAGGACCCCGGTTCAAACCCCAGCACCACATACACAACTAAGTGTTGGAGAAACAAAGGCCAGATGGAAAAATAAATAAAATTGATTCTCTCTCTCATTCTTTTTTTCTATCTTTAAAAAAAAGTACTGTAGTCAAAATGCAGGTGCCCATCATACATTTTATTCAGCACTCCCAGGGGAAAGGACCCTCCTAGACCTCACAGGTTGCCACAGATCTTTTCCATGCACACCTAGATTCCATGCCAGCATCCCCAGAAAGGGCCAGGAAATGGCGAGTGTGCAGGTCGTATGAGCCAATGGCAATTGGCAGGTGAGTGTGACGCACCTTACAGAAGAGGATGCTGTTGGAATGACCACCACATGTGACCTGGAAAACAGGTGCAGGGCTGGAACCCCTTGCTATCCACGGACGTCAGTGCAAAATGAAATACTCTGCCCAAAGGTCCCAATCTGGTAGTGAAAGGAAGGCTCTGTTAGCATCAAAGTATAGCATGCTCCTTAACGGAATGCTGGTGACAAGACGCGCAATGGGCTGTCACGAGGAACTGAAAATGGACGGGAACTGTGAATACTCGACAGGCTGCTTGCAGAACTTAAGAAAAGATGCATCACTAAAGTTTTAAATTTAAATATTTAAAATTTTAGAACATAAATATTTGGATATTTTAATTTTATTTATGAATGTTTAAATTTTAAATTTAAATATTTGAATTTTAAATATTTGCGGTAACAGAGCACCTGCTGGTCATGAACCAGCAGAGAAATTCATTGATGAGTTCGCCGAGTCATTGCGGATAAAAACTTAATATAATTCTAAAGAAGCGTCACTATTTTGGCATTATTGCCCCAGAAAGATACTGAGTACAACTTATGGGACAGTCCCTACAGGAATAAAGGGTGCAAGGACAGAATAATTGTTGTGAGATGTGCTAATGCTACAGGTATGTAAGGATACGCCTGCTGTGGTAGGCAGGAGCTGCATTCCTCACTTTTTTTTTTTTTTAAGAGAGAGGGGCAGTGAGAGAGACAGAAGGAGAGAAACAACTTTATTTAGTTTTTCACATGGCCTTAGTTGCTCCAACACTTAGTTGTGTACATGGTGCTGAGGTTTGAACCCAGGTCCTCGTGCTTGCCGGGCAAGCACCGAAACCACTGAGCCACCGATCCAGCACCGCATTCCCCCATCTTAAAAGAACTCCCCACCAGCCTGATATTCCTCAACAGTGGTGCAGATCACCAGGGACATCTTTGCCGTGACTTAACATTTCGTACCAGTTGGCTTGTGCTTGCTGCAGCGAAGCTGGCTTGGATGATAAATGTGAAATTGTGTTATTCCCTGATGACCATTCTGCTCCTCCTCCAGGTGAAGTCAGAAATAATGTTTAGGCTAAATAGTTTCCCCCAAATATGACTTTATTAATTTATCCATGTGGCCAGGATATTCTTAGATCAACAAAGAGTAAATGTAAGAATGCTTTCTTGAACGGCATATGAGCAGCAAGGAATAAAGGTGTGGGTGTGGAAGGTTTTCAAAAGGAGCGTAGCATGAGGTTACCATATATATACGCTCCTGCCAATGTGTGAGCTGCCACCAGTAAAGACGTGGCTCTCTGCATGCTGGCCACAGCTACTGACCCACAACTATGTCCAGCAATAGCCACGAACAAGGTGGTGACAAGGATTCTGTACATCAAATAAGAAAAAAGGCTATCTCACCTCCTTATACATGCAAAAAATACACTTTCAGAGTCCATCAGTAAACTGGAAGAGGTGGATGTCAAAAAACTTTTCTTTTTAAGAGAGAGAGGGATACAAGGAGAGAGAAAGAGAGAATAAATTTCATTTAGTTTTTCATGTGGCTTTCGTTGCTCTGACGCTTTGTTGTGTATGTGGTGCTGGGACTTGAACCCATGTCCTCGTGCATGAGAGGCAAGCACTGCAGCCGCAACCACTAAGCCACCGCTCCAGCCCCTCAAAGGTCTTTTTAATATCAATAATGGAACTCCAGTTGTTCATTCATCGACCAATGGTGAAACAGTCAAAGTGGTTCTGAATCAAGATAACCTTGGTACTCGTGATAATGAAGATGACGTTGCCAACACTGCAGAAAAAGTTTTTATGCTCAACATGGTGAGAAGGTGTGATGGACATGTGGAAGGACTGGAGCAGCATGCATTCATAACCAAACAAGATATTTTCTCAGCTTATAACAATCAAAGAGAACCTTGGCATGGAGGGTGTGCGTTTGGAAATCCCAGATACTCAGGAGGCTGAAGTAGGAGGATCACTTGAGCCCACGAATTGGAGATCAGCCTAAGCAACATAGAAAGACCCTGTCTCAAATTTTAAAAAATTGAAAAAAGACCTCTAAGACAAAAAGGATTTTTAAGGATGCAAGTCATTCTGGAGAAAGCATTAGCCAGCCAGCAGAATACCTCCTCTTTTCTAGAGGACTAAAATGTTTCTGATGTTATATCTCACCTAAAAAAAGAAACTACAGTGTATGGTAACTTTCTGGTCAGAACACAGTATCACAGGTGGAGACTGAAAACCTGCTGTCATTGTAGGTCCTGGTATTAAGGCAATGCCGTGATAATTACCCTGAACACAATTTTTCACTATTAGTACTAGTACTAGTAAGTACTTATATATATTTTTTGAAATTTTAAATTTTATTTTAGTGTTTCTCCAAATTCCTTTTATTTTACATTCTAATGATTCCAATTGTACACAAAAAAATCTGAATAATCCAAAAGCTCTAGAAAATAAATTTTTCTATTGGATGAGAAAAATCAAATCCTAGGCGAGTTCATTTAGACACAAAGCAGAGCACTAGAGGCTGAGCAAAATTAGTAATAGACTCTTGTTGGTGTTTTTCTTTTTCCATGTGGACTTCTTTAATTCCCAATAATTTATGCAAGTACTTACATGTTGATAAGTGTAAGAAAATTGCTGTTGATTGGCAGCATAAGCATCCAGAGTCAGGATATGAACACAGATGCCCCCACAGGCAGCCGCCATGGTCATACCTTAGCTTTCTGAAGGTTCAGTGCATACAGTTTGTTTCACGCACAAAATCATGAAAAAGATTGTTTAACACTAACTTCGAGCTAGGGGTCTAACGTATATACATAACAGACGTGAATTTTATGCATAGTCTGGGTTCCTATCTCCAAGATATTTCAGTCTGTTCATGCAAATATTGTAAATTAAAAAAAAATCTCCAATTCAAAACACTTCTGATCTTAAGCATTTCAGACAAGGGGTACACAACCTTCACAAGCTACAGAAATCAAGACAGCATGGAATTATTATTAAGATACATGCTGAATACCAATGGAATAGAATTGAGTCCAGAAATAAAATTCATTAGCATTTATTAACTGATTTTCAGTAAGGGTGCCTAGACCATTCAATGGTTACAGAATCATCCTTTCAACCAATCGTGCTAGGACAATTCAATATTCATTTGTGAAAAGAGGAAGCTGAACCCACATTTCTTTTTTTCCCACATTTTTAAAAAATTTATTTTCATTAGTGCATTATAGTTGTACATAATGATGGGATATATGGTCACATATTCCTAGATGCACACAATACAGCAATATAATTTGGCCAATATCCCCACCCTGCACCCCTCTACCTCCCTCCTCCCATCCTCACATTTTTTAATGTTGCATTATGGTTGTACAAAGGTGGGACTTCTTGTTACATATTGGTACATGCACGAAGTGTAACAATATAACTTGGCCAATATCTCTCCCCAGTATTTTCCCCTTCCCTTCTCTCCTCCATCCCCCAAGGCCCTTTCCTCATCTTACTGATTTCTCTCCAATTTTTATGAGATACCCCTTACCTCTCTTTTCCTTTTTCCTCTCTAGCTTCCACATATGAGAGAAAACATATGATCCTTGACCTTCCAAGTTTGACTTTTTTCACTGGTTCTATTCATTTTCCTGCAAATTACATAATTTTGTTTTTCTTTATGATGGAATAAAACTCCACTGGGTTTATATATGCCACATTTCTTTATTCATCCATTGATGGACACCTCGACTAATCTCATACTTTGGCTATCGTGAATTGTGCTGCTAAAATTGGGCATGCATATATCACTGTAGTAAAATGACTTTTTAATTCTCAGAATAAATACTGAGGAGTGGGGTAGCTGGGTCATATGGTGGTTCCACGCCTAGTCTTTTGAGGATCCTCCATACTGATTTCCCAAGTGGTTGTGCTAATTCACAGTCCTACCAACAGTGTGAAATATTTCTCTCTCTTCACATCCTCTCCAGCATTTATGGTCATTTGTATTGATGGCTGACATTCTGAACGGAGAGACATGAAATCTCAGTGTAGTTGGGATTTGCACTTCCATAATTGCTGATGATGTTGAACATTTTATAAATTATATCTATTGGCCATTTGCATTTCTTCTTTTGAGAAGTGTCTGTGTAATTTATTGGCCCACTTATTAATTGGGTTATCTGGGGGAGTTGGTGTTAAATTTTTTGAGTTCTGTATATATTTTAGATATTAATACTCTGTCAGAAGAGTAACCAGCAAAGATTTCTCTCCTGTTCTGTACATTCTTTCTTTACATTCTGAAATGTTTCCTTTGCTGCACAAAAGTTTTTTATTTGATGCCATCATGAGTATTAACTCTCGACATTATTTCCTGGCCTTTAATAGATCCCTACTTCTTACCATACAAAACTTTCCAAAATTTAACTGAAAAAGGATGACAGACCTAAATTTAAAAGTTAAAACTATAAAATTCATACAAGAAAACAGGGGTAGGGGCTGGAGCAGTTGCTCAGTGGTTAGAGTGCTTACCTGGCATGCATGAGGACCCAGGTTCAAACCCCAGCACGATGTACACAACCAAGTGTCGGAAAAACAAAAAAAACAGATGAAAATATAGATGAAACAAAACACTGATTCCCTCTCCCTCTCCTGCCCTCCCTCTCTACCTTTTTTAAAAAAAAAATTTTTTTTAGAAAACAGGGGTAAATCCTCACGACTTCAGTTAGCCAATGCTTCCCTACCTGTGATACCAAATTTGAAGCAACACAAGAAAAAAAACTGAACTCCATCAAAATTTAAAATTGTGCTGGAAACAGTATCAAGAAAGTGAAAAGCTAATCCATAGGATGGAAACATATTTGTAAATCATGTATCTGATGAATAATTGATATTTAGAATACAGAAGATACTCTTTTGACACAATAATAAGACACAATCCAATTAAAAAATGTTTAAAGGGCTTGCATAGGTATTTCTCCAAAAGAAAGATATACCAGTGGCCAATAAGCAGGTGGAAGGATGCTCTCTCTCACCAGTCATTAGGGAAACAAAAATCACAATTAGCTATCACTTCAAACTCATTAAGATTGCTATAGTCAATCACAAATGTTAGCTAAGAAATTAGAATCCTCAAACATTGTAGACATGTAAGTCTGGCAGTTTCTGGAACAGTAAACGGAGTCACCATCTGATCTAGCAACTCTACCATTAACACATGCATAGAATTAAAAAAAAAACTTTCCACACAAATATTGTATACAAGCACTCAGAGCAGCATTATTCTATAGCCCCATTGACATGATTGTGTGTGGTGATTGGATAAGCAAAATATGGGACATCCATAATGAAATATTATTGACCATTCAAAAGGAACATGTGCCTTGAAAACATTATGCTAAGTAAAAAAAAAAAAAAGTCACAAACAACCACACATTGGTAAATCTCAATAGACAAGCGTGGAGAAACAGAATGTAGATTCATAGTTGCCTTAAAATGGGGAGAGGGAGAAGAGGATGAAGATTTCAGTGCTAACAGGTACAGGTTTCTTTATGGGGTGATGAAAATGCTCCGCACTTTGATTGTGGTAACAGTTGTTTAATGCAGTGAATCTCTGAAAATCATTTAGTTGTACCCAGCATCAATGACTAATTTTTGTGGAATGGGAACAGTATCTCAATAAGGATATTCTTTTAAAACAATGTAAGTAGTCATTAGACTCCTTGCAAAGTTTGGGATTCTATCTCTTGAGTGAAGAAGGGCTACTTCGGGGCTCCAGAGATGTTATTTCTTGAAATTAAACTTTTGATTGAAATTGTCAACAATTCTGGGTACAGATATTTTATAATATTGATTAAGGCAAAATTTTAAATAGCAAACTAATTAATTCCTATGTCTGACCAGATGCAGTGTAATTTCATGGCCTGTCCGTGGGAACAGGCCAGTAGGTTGCCCTCGGCTCTGGAATACATTTCCAGGTCAGTTGCCCCACCATCAATTAGTATGTGTGCTCAAGGGAATGCAAGCAGATTTCAACATTATCTTAAACAAAACATAATTAGGAAGGTAAATATCTTGCCAAAAAGTTACATAATGCATTCCAAAGCCAATTTAAACTGAATTTTGGAGCAGCCATGCCGAATACACGCATTTCGCGCAGCTTTGAACAGCTCATAGTTATTCCTACTCATGCACAGTATAAATGTTTTGCTTTTTTTTAATTTCAATCTTTCTTTTAGGATTCAGTAGTTCCGGTAATTCAGGTTTCATAAGCAAAAGTTAACAAGTTAAAGTCTCAAACGCTGGCTTCATGATCACAATTTCTTTCCCTACCTCCAATGCCTTACAATCCAAAATGTCCAAATGCCCCACTATCCAAGGTTGGTCCACAGCCTGGGGATCACCAGAGAGACCCACTTCAAACTACAGAGCCTGAATTTGCATGTTAGTAAGATCCCCAGGCAACCTGTGTGCACACTGAACTCAGGAGGACTTTCTCTTTCCTTCAGCTGAAGCTCAGTGCATAGAAACCTCAGGAAAATTACGCTGCGGTTCACTGCCTATAATCCTATGTAGGAGCAGAGTGTAGCAACTTTGAAATTGGAAGAAATAAAGACTGTAAAATTTATGTGAATACACATTGAGCTCAGGAAGGAAAGTTGCAGTGATCCCTTTCAGTTAAAAACTCAGGGAAGTGAAACAGGGAAGATCCTGCTCCTAAGAGAAGCTTCTCATTTTTCCAGTTGCCTCTAGGTCTTTCTCCAGGCTTAGTTGTACCCTTTTAGCCCCAGCACCACATCCCTGGGGAGGTCCACCCTGAGACACTTAGGCTGAGAGCAGCAAGTGGTGAGGTATCACTGGGACAGGAGGATTCCTGGGTGAATGTTCACCTATTCATCTGGAAAAGAACAACCACCTCTCTCTGGCTCCCCACTTCAGTACAAGTCAAGTTTAGCCTTTATATTTCTTAAAGAGCTCCAACTCTTGTAAGCCTTCAGGGTTTGGATAAGTGGGAACTCATCCATTGTCCTGTCACCCCCACATTTCCGTTTCCTGCAAAGGAAGTATACAAAGCCAAGTATCTGGGAGGTCCTCCCACGGGGATCAGTGCTCCCCAAGCCATAGTGGGGGCGGAGGGACTGGGAAGGACTCCAGAGAGGTCCCCCGAGGGTGCTATTTTAAATGCCAATTCTCAGACTCTATATCCTTACAATTCTGATTCAGCAGATATGCCAATTATCTGGATCTGTTCATGACATGCTGTCTATAGGTGAAATGTCACCCTGTACCCCATAAATATGTACAATTTCTATGTCAGTTAAAAACGCATTTTAAAAAAATGATTCTGATTGGGGCTGGAGCGGTGGCTTGGCAGTTATGGCACTTGCCTGGCATGCGCAAGGACGCGGGTTCAAACCTCAGCACCGCGTACACAACTAAGTGTCAGAGCAACGAAAGCCATGTGAAAAACTCAATAAAAGTTGATTCTCTCTGTCTCTCTCACTGTCCTTCCCTCTTTAAAAAAATTAAAAATAAAAAAAGATTCACAGGAACTGAATTTAGGCCCAGTAATTTGCCTTTTAAAAAGTATCCCAGTGATTCTGATGTGAGAGCTCGAGGCCCACATATGAAGATAACAGATGCTTCTTGAATTACTAGAAGGATGGGATTATGTCCCCATAGACCACTGCTGCATAAGTGGAAATATTGCTAAGTTGAAGATGCACTTAATACAGCTAACCTACCAAACACCATAGCTTAGCAACACAATAAAATTTAGCCATTTATCCTTATGATCCTGTGGCTGACAGAGCTGGCTCACTGCTGCTGCCTGGTATGAAAGTGTGTAGTACCACACATGGCTAGCCCAGGAAATGATACAAACTCAAAATTCAAGGTACAGTGTCTAATGGATGCATATCGCTTCTATACCAAAGTTGAAAAATCCTAAATTCATCAGGCATTGTACCTTGAGGACCCACTGTGATTGGTTTGAGGACAGCAGTACTACTTTTCCAAATAAATCACTTCTTACACACCCGTGTCAGTTTCTGAAAGGATGCTGTCAACTTTTGTAATATTCACTCTGCATTTTTGAGCAACTACTGTTGGTGTACATGGGTTCTACCTGAGGCTTTCCTACTGGGCTGCGCTGGGGGGAAAAGGGTGTGACCACATTAGAGAACTATTTCTCAACTTCCTAGAAAAAAACACAAATGACCATTTCAAGATTTGTGAAACCCATTAACCAAACAACTGCATTACCTAATCAGAGTCACCAACATTTACTGTTAGGGAGCTCCTGTGTACGGCACCAGTGTACCAGGGGCCCCAAAGCTTTTCGGGTGGGAAGGTTGATTCTGAGAACTGCTGGGGTTCAAATCCTACCTTTTTCACTTCCATTCTATGATCATGGAAAAGTAATTTGACTGTTCTGTGCCTCTGATTGGTTTCATCTGTAAAACGAACACTTAACACCCTTCCCACTGAGTTGGGATAGGGCTTAAATGAAGCTTTTAAATATCTAATGGGTACAGACAAAGAATCTGTAAACAATTATCAAATATCCATTATCTTTTACTTGAAGGCCACTAAACCATTCTGAGTACATTAAGAAGTGATTCCAGAAGCTGGAGCTCAGTAGTGGCATGCACGAGGACCCAGGTTCAAGGACCCAGCACTACAGACACAATAAGTGTTGGAGAAACAAAGGCCAGATGAAAAAAATAAAATTGATTCGCTCTCCAGCTCAATAAAAAGCAAATGTGATTCCAAAGGCTGATTTGAAATTCTAGGTGGAAAAAGAAAACACCCTGGAATTCAACTTTACGATAATTTAAGCAGGTTGAACAAATGACTGTAACTAGAGTAATCTGGGGCTTGCTTGCTTTTTAAGATCCCCAACTTTTAGCTTCTTTGGAAGTTTGAGCTGAGTGCCACCCTCTGCTCCACTCCGTCCCCATTCAGCCCCCAGCCTCGGGGAGGATGGGGAGGCCCGCAGTCCCAGGCAGGTGCCCAGGGGTCTCTTTCCCGAGCGGTGCCCGCAGGCGGAGCAGAGGTCCCGCAGCCCCGCAGGCCGCCCCGCCCTCCCCGCGGGCGCGCAGCTGGAGGATGCGGCCCGGAGCCCGAGCGTGCGCGGCCACGTGACGGCGGCTATAAGGGCGCTCGGGGCGGACGCTCGGCTCCTGCCGCGCCTCTCGCTGGCCGCTCGGTTCACGGTGCCGGCTGCTCCGAGCCACCGACCTGCGGCTGCCGCGGCCCGGGACTGCACCATGACAGGTACGCGCCGCCCTGCGGACGCGGCCCGGACCCCAGCGGCCCGCGGGACCCCGACCGCCGCGAAGTTGCGGCCCGGCGAGTGCCGCCTGCGTCCCGGCGGCCGGGGCGCGCGAGCGGGGGGCGGCGGGGAAGGCCGGGCCCTCGGCGGAGCCCCCGCGCCCGCCTCGCCCTCGCTCCAGCTCCCGAGCGCTGGGGTGAGCGCGGCGGGGAGCGGGACTGCCCTGGGGGACGCCGCCCCGGCCTCGCGCCCGCAGCAACCCCGGGCAGGGGCGCTGGCGCGCCGGAGACACCCGCGGCCTCGGCCCGGCTTCTGGGCCGCCCGGCGCGGCCCTGGCCGCCTTGCTGAGCCTATTTTTAGGCCTGGGGGCCGGGTCGCGGGGAGCCTTGAGCAGGCTGGCGTCCCCGGGGGCGGGACTCGGCCCCACTTGTTGCGAGGCGCCTGGCGCGCCCGGAGAGGAGCCCCCAGGACCAGGAAGCTCAGGGCTAGCTGGCCCTTCCGTGTTGGGGCCAGCGGCTGGGGTTATTGCAGCAGTTGAACTGCTGAAAGATTGCAGGTGTCACCCAGAGTTTAGCTCTCGGGAAGGTTAACACCTACCCAGCTGTCGCTGCTCTTTCCTGTTCATTGACAGCGTTTGCTAGGTCTGTTGTTTAAGCCTGTGTTCCTAAGGACTTGGCCTCTCCCTTTTTTAAAATTGGACATCATCCATGTCCTTGTTTCCCGAAATCCTTGAATCTTACAGTAATTTTCTCTCTAGGATCTCCTGGAATCTACGTTAAAACATAATTCAGTGTGCTCAGATTAAGAACCTTTGGTGCAGGATGACTTTGAAACATTACTGTTTCATGATGAGTTGACAATAATAGAAGTAGGTTCAGGCAGAGGTTGATGGGGCATGTCAAGTGACGGGTGTCGCTGTTGCGAGCTTTCTTAGTGTGACTGGGGATGGGGAACACCAGTTAGTCACTCTACAACTTGGTGGCCTCTCCTGCTAGAAGGCCAGCAGTAAGTGTGAAATGGCAGTCAGGTCCCTACCTGGAGGACGTGCTGACCTGCTGGAGAACCCACAACTTCCTCTCACTTCTCAATGGGATTTCCACTACTTCCAGCCTCCGTGTTGGAAAATGGGCAAGCAGAATGAGGAAACCCAAGACAGAAAGAGAGTGACTTCACAACAAAATGTCCTAACTCCCTAGTTGGGCAACAGTGCCCCCAAGTGACCCCAGCCAGAGTCCTATGCATTTGGATGCCCACCAACCTGCTGGTGTTCAAATCCCCTTGGAGATGGTGCCCAGAATTGTCCCACGGAAAGTGGGGAGTGATCTTGGAGGCTGGAGGGTGGGGATTATTCAGTAGGAAAAATAACCCATGTGTTTGCCTTCTAATCTTACAAGTGATGGTTGCAGATTAGCTGTGTCTGTCTGTGTTGAGGATGTAGTAGGGAGGGCAAGGGGTCCTGTTGCTTATCCACAGAAGAGGAGGCAGGTTTCCTAGAACTCCTGGGGTGGTCTTTAAACCCATTTAACAGTGATTGATCGCTAGAATGCAGCATCAAGGAGGGAATGTGCTATCTGAGCAGTGACTCTGCGGGGACACTTTTGCTCCAGGTGGAGGAAGGAGTGAGTATAAAAAACCTGAGGCGTGGCATAAACATGCACTGGAGTGAAGAATGTGACCTCTGCACTCAGACTGTCTCAGTTCAGGTTGACAGTTGCCTTGGTGCTTGGTTGAAAATACTGTGCATCTTACCTTATAGGAGAAAGGGGAGATGCTCTTGTTGATCTCTTCATTACCACTCCCCTACAGTTCATTCACTTCCTGGTGTTGAGCTATTGTTTGGTCTGAGAGTTCAGCATGTCTGGATTTAATTTGTATAACTCAATCATCCTCTTGAAGGTTGTCAGACATTCCTGCTAAACTGAAGTCTTGAACCATCCCCCTCTCTATTTTTTTTTTTCTTTTTGCAGTGCTGGGGATGGAACTCTGGATGCTCTACCACTGAGCCACATCCTCAGCCCTTTTTATTTTATCTTGAGACAGGGCCTTGCTAAATTGCCCAGGCTGGTCTTGAACTTGCAATCCTCCTGCCTCAGTTTCCCACGTGGCTGGGATTACAGGTGGATGCCACCACACCCCACTTGAACCATTTTTGAAGTGAGTATGGGGGGTTTTCCCCTCAAGAGTCTGCTATTTTACCAATAGATCAAGCTGATCTCTGGGGGAGCTGATTTTTACTGAATTGTTGCTTGAAAATAGTCCTGGGGCAAGTCTTTCTCCAGGTAATGCATGTGTTCTCTTTTCTTTGTCTTAAGATCAGGCCTTTGTGACACTGACCACAAACGATGCCTACGCCAAAGGCGCCCTGGTCCTGGGCTCATCTCTGAAACAGCACAGGACCACCAGGAGGCTGGTTGTGCTGGCCACGCCACAGGTCTCAGACTCCATGAGGTGAGGCGCTCACTGCCTGCCCCCCGTCCAGCCCTGGGGCGCTGACATGCTCCTCCGCTATTCCTGGTGTCATAGACTTTGAGTACTGGGTAGAGAGAGGAAAGAGCGGCTGAGTGAAGGATTCCTGGGTCTGTAAACTCTTCCTAGCTTTGGGGAGACATTCCAGCCAGGCTCCCTTCTGGCTTCGCTCTCCCTGATTCCAGCTAGGAGGAGAGGGAGGGAGGATGCCCCCTTCGCCAGATCTTCTCTGAATGATCTGAGCACCTCATTCCCGTGTTCTCTGCTGAAATACACCGTCAGGTGGTCATAGTTCACCTGCACTCCTGTCCCAAAGTACAACAGGGGCAGCATTGTTTCCTGCTTCAAACCAGGGTGACTTTGAACAAAAAGTATAATTTTTCTCAATGCTAGTTGACATTTGTAACCCAAAGAGCTTTATTTATAATGCACACCAGAATCTTTATCAAGGAGCTGTCTGAACTAGAGATTCTGCTGCGGGAAGCACCCTAGGGCCACCCACACTGCTTGCTGATTGGGTTCACGCGGATTTGTTGAAATTAAATTTGGGGGCATCTAAGTGAATTGCCTGGTTTCGAACATATCTGGGCACACTAGCAGCTTTGCACTGTGTTTACCTTTGCAGCCTCCTAGTCCTCTTAGAAATGGAAAACACCCCCTCTTAAAAAAAAAAAATGCAAGCATGGGCCAGGGCCTCTGAGAAGTAGGCATTATGTATACACACATGTATCTTCCACACCAACAGCCTTGTCCTGAAGGGCTCTTTAGAGAGAGGCCAGAAAAACTGTCTCCTAACATGCACACCCGGCCAGATGGCGTCACTGTGGTTCAGCGGTGCCCTGACCATTGCTTATCAGAATAACAAGTTTGCTGCTTAAACTAGAGCATGTTTTTGTTTTGGGGACAGAATACAATGCCAATTTTTTTCTTCACCTATCTGACGTTGTTTCGGTCTTTCAGCGACTGTGTGTCTCTGTCAAACCTTTTTTCCTCTAGCGCTGAATTTAGTGTCTTGCCTAAGTCCTCCCCACCCACCCACCTCAGGACCTTTCTAAAATAAAGACTTAGCCAGTTCTGGTTGTGAAGAAGTGTTGCATCTCACAGAACTAAGTGAGTCTCTCCTTGTGCCCAAATGTAGTCCTCAGCACATGTTGGTTATATTGGATTCTCAAAAATGGCAACCTAACAGCTAACCCTTTTGACTTCTTTTTTGGGACGAAGGGCTTCAGGCAACTAATTCTCAGGCCACTGCTTTAGCAAAGTGATTAGTTATAGGCTTCATGTGCATAGTACATGCATATTACCCAGCACCATTTGTAAACACATGCATTAGTCAGAAAGAATCGGTTCTATGATACCATTGTCAGATACATTAGGCTGGTGGAAAGAAATATCCTCTTACCAAATGTCAGTCACGTTTTTAGAAACTGTTTCCACAACTTGCCTGGTATTTGATACAATAACTAATGGAATGTATAATAATGTTTTTAAAAATATTTTTTACAATAATGTTTTAAGGCAGGTATCTCATCCTCCCCACAAAGAGTTCTTATGCCTTTATGAAGTCAGGTTCTCCTGCAAATGAACAAAATTTGTTCTGAAGTAAAATTAGGACAGATGTAAGGGGGTGTACAGCAAAGCAACAGATTGTTCTGGTAATTGACAGGGTAATCAGGCAACAGTCTTCTATCAGAGTGGTCACTTGTGAAAAGATGCCAAGTGCTGCTTTCTGAATTTGTTTGGACAGAAAAGCCTTAGAGACAATCTTTGATGAAGTCATCATGGTGGATGTCTTGGACAGCGGTGACTCTGCCCATCTGACCTTAATGAAGAGGCCCGAGCTGGGTGTCACGCTGACGAAGCTTCACTGCTGGTCGCTCACACAGTACTCAAAATGTGTGTTTATGGACGCGGACACTCTGGTGAGTGTGGCTTTGGAGGCTGAAAAGATGCATGTGAGACTGGAGACCTGCTAGGCATTTGAGGAATGCTGTGAGGACTTGACAGTCAAGTTCAGATAAAGCCACTGTCACAGAAGTGTCCAGTGATGGGCAAGAGTGGCCCCAGCCTGCCCGACAGCTGTCATCATCTTTTGTCTTGGGTATCATGGGGAGAACTTCAGGAGGGTGTGCGAAGCATCTCTGTGATGATTTGTGTGATGCTTTCTTCCGTTTGAATCAGGTCCTAACAAATATCGATGACCTTTTTGAGAGAGAAGAATTATCTGCAGCACCAGACCCCGGGTGGCCTGATTGCTTCAACTCTGGAGTCTTTGTCTACCGGCCCTCAGTTGAAACTTATAACCAGCTGTTGCACCTTGCTTCTGAGCAAGGTAGTTTTGATGGTATGTATCTGCTGTCTTATAAGTTTTAGTGACTTCTTGGGGCTGTTCTCAGAGGCTGTTTTTGTCCCTGGGAGATACATGAGATGTAGCAAGCATTTAAAGTTGTGCTTTTTTTTAATGAACCAGGGTTGCTTAACCACTGAGCAACATCTCCAGCCCTTTATATTTTTTTATTTTGAGACAGTTCCGCTAAGATGCTTAGGGCCTTGCTAAGTGAGGCTGGCCTTGAACTTGTGATCCTCCCGCCTCAGCCTTCTAAGCTGCTGGGATTACAGATATGCGTCACCACACCTGGCTTAAAGTTGTGCTCTTTCTGAAAATACTGTTGCATGTCTGTGAACATGTATCTTTTTTTCCCTATAGATGCATAAGATTAACCTAAACTAAGATTGACAGTTTTATAAGCTTGCCTTTAAATGACCTTCCTGTATCTAAATTAGAGTATGATAAATGTGCAATAAGTATTCAAAAATAAGAAAAGGCTATGAATAAAAAACGTCTATCTTTAGGGGTGCGGATGAAGTTCAGAGATAGTTTGCCTAGCATGTGCAAAGGCACTGGATTTGATTCTCTGCACTGCAGAAACTAAAACAAAAAAATGACTACTGTCTTTACTTATTTATTTTTAAGAGAGACGGACAGTGAGAGAAAGAATCAATTTTTATTTATTTTTTCATGTCTTTCATTGCTCTGACCCTTAGTTGTGCACATGGTGCTGGGATTAGAACCCACGTACTTGCACATGCCAGGCCAGTGCCATAACCACTGAGCCACCGTGCCAGCCCCATGACTACTGTCTTTAACCTGAGCAAACTTTCAGTTGAAGAGGGTTTGACAGCCATTCTTAACATGAGAACCCAGTGTTGTCCCCATGGAAACTTGAGGAATAAGCCTGGTAACTTGGCTATCATTCTCTCGGGAGGCATTACAAACCAAGACAAAGTTCATGTGAAAAATCTTTGTTTCCAAACTCTTGCTTTCTGTGAGGCTGTGTATCAGATCTGGTGGTGTCTGTAAGACTGAGGAGTATGGCACTGACTGAGTTGGCTGGCATTTGGTTTCTCCTCAGGGTATCTGTAGCTTCGGGATTGCAGAGAGTCTGATGCCTTGCTATACAGGGCCATACTGCCTTTGCAAAACTTACTTTTTCTCTTTTCTTTTGTGGTTCTGGGGACTTAATCCAGGGCCTGGAACATGCTGGGAAAGTGCTCTATCACTGGAGTCTTAATCAAATGAATTAGTAGGCATGCTTCCATTTCTGGCCAATCCCTGAAATAATACGCCAGTTTTTAAAGACAACAAACAAAAAACCAGTAACATACAGAGGCAATTCTTTTTAAAAGTATTGCTAGTGATTCTTTTGGGGGGGGCGGAAATTACCCTGTGTAGACTGGAGGAAGGACTTGCTCCAAGAAGCCCTCTAGCTGTGGCTCCTGTGTCAACAGACACTGGGGCGGAAACGGGGGTGGGGAGGGGTGTTGGGGATGGACAAGGGCCTGACTGTTCCAGACACCTGCAGCTCCTCCCCTGCCCAGGAGCAGGTCTGAGGCTTGGCTTGAGTGAATCTTTTGGAACAGGCGGAAGCAGCCATTCTCAGGTGACATCAGAATCAGCCCTGGGTCCTGCTTTAAGATTGTTTTTTAGCCAGCTATGGTGGCAGACACCTGTTATCCTGGCAACTCAAGAGGCTGAGAAAGGAGGATCATGAGTTCAAAGGCAGCCTCAGCAACTAAACAAGGCCCTGTCTCAAAATAAAAAAAATATAAAAAGGGCTGGGGATGTGGCTCAGTGGTTAAGCACCCCTGGGTTCAATCCCTGGTACCAAAAAAAAAACATTTCTATTAACTAGTTAATCTAAAGATTATGAAAGATTAAATCTAAAGGTTTGTTAGATTGCTGAAGCTCATGTTTTGAAACTTAAAATATTTCAAATTATACATAAAACTGAGATTGGATTTGCTCTTGCAGTTTGTGGAAATTGAATTCTGTTTAGTCATTTCACCAAGGATTTGGGCTTTGCTGTTATTTGAAATCTCTTTGAGAAGAATAAGGCAGTTTAAGTTTCCGTCTTTCTCTCTGGCTAGTTTACATGCTAAACCCTCTGCCTCCATTGAGGGGGGCGATCCCACCCCCAGGGGATATTTTGCAATGTCTGGAGACATTTTTGATTGTCTCAGGGGAGAGGGCGTGGGTGCTGCCTGCATCTGGCAAGTAGGAGCCAGGGCTGCTGCTAAACGTTCTGCAGTGTGTGGGACTGCTTCCCACACAAGTAACTGTCCAGCCCAGCATGTCAGTAGTGCTGAGGTTAAGAAACTGCTCTGTGGCATGTGCCTGTAATCCCAGGGACTCAGGAGGCTGAGGCAGGATGATCACAAGTTTGAGGCCAGCCTTAGCAACCTATTGAGATCCTGTCTCAATCAAAAAAATTAAAATGGTTGGGGGTGGAGCTTAATGGTAAAGCTCACCTAGAGTTCAATCCCTAGTACCTCCTTACACCCTGCTGGGAAAAAAACTCTGTGTGCCTTAGCATGTTGTAAATCAGAGCAGGAGTATGTGAGCCACGATGAATGGGCGCCTATAATAAGTAGCTGTCGTCTTCCAAGCCACCTTAAGTAAGAAGATAACAGGTGGACCGCTCACCGTGGCCAGCAAATGCAGCTGCCTTGAACTTTGTGGTTGTGCTGCTAGATCCCATAGTGGCCTTTCCCATAAGGAATGGAAGCTGTGTTAGTGTTCAGGTTCAGAACATGAATTCCTTCTTTCTGCTGCTGACACTGAAAGTTTTACGTTTGTGTGGAAGAGCAGAACATTTTTAGCAGAAGTCCAATTTGGCTTCGCCTGCCCGGCAGAACATGGCTTTCCTCACCTCCTCTGCTCTAATTGAAGGAAGTAAGTATAATCCTGCCAGAGGCGCATTCTAAAATAGATCTTAGGGCCCGCCAGCAGCCTGAAATCCTCCTGGTTCTAACCATGCACAGAGAACCCGGCTTCTAATCTACAAGAGTCTGACTGCTGTTGGAGATAAAGGTGTAGATACCACAGGGTAAATTATCCAGGGCATGCTTTTCCACCCGGAGGCTGATTATCTGGTGTGGACCAGTCTGGCCTTGGGCTGTATCCTAGAGTTGAGCCGCTCAGTGGAGCTGTTGGGGGGCAGAGTGCCCCACTCAGAACCGCTCTCTGCTTTCTCGGCCAGAACCCGAAACCACAGTGAGCTCTGCCTTCCTGCACTCTTCATTATTCAGCAGGGTTTCCAGGCTGGCCTCCTCCCGGGCACTCCATTTGCTACCTGGTTGTGGCAGAGGACTGAACTTTGTTAGTAGAAATGCTTAATTGAAAGAGCCAAATGGTCAGCTATGCAGATGAGAATTTGCAGTTAGTTGTGGCAGAGTTAAATTCAGCAGAAGCCTAGAGCAGCAGCTTGTAAAGGAAAGGCTGTTGATATTTGAAGTATGTGTTGGGGGCCTGCCTGAGCAAACAGGGCACCCCCTGCACTGCGGGAGCCTGCGCCGGGCTGATGGGCTTTACCCCTCCTGAACCAGCACCTGCGGGGCAGGAAGGCTCGGGCTGATGCCTCATAGCAATAAGATACCTGTCATGAGCCGTGTCCTTGTCTACTGACAGTGACCTCTCACTGCCTCAAGCTTTCCATGCATTGTATTTTGTAAAAAGTATAAATATAAAAGTATTTTTATTTTAAAATCATTTAAGAATTAGAGAGGGTCTGGAGCGGTGGCTTGGCGGTTACAGCGCTTGTCTGGCAAGCGTGAGGATGCAAGTTCAAACCCCAGCACCAGGTACACAACGAGATCTCAGCAATGAAGGCCACATGAAAAACTCAATAAAAAAACTCTTTTTCTGTCTCTCTCACTGTCCCTCACTCTTTAAAAAAAAAAAAAAATATTAGAAATAATTTTATGTAGGTGTTGCCCCACAGGCACTGAGATGAACATTTCCAGATGTTTTCCCACCTTTACGTACATTTTCTAAAATCCCTCGGTTTCCTCCTGTCCCCTCAGGTTTACCCAGCAGGGGCTTCAACCGCAACCTCTTGTACTGCAGAAGATCTTTGTGTGACTATGTGTCTTAAATATTTGCAAGTCGTGCTTAATCAGAACACCTGACAGGGCCTGGTGCCCACTGACAAGCTGCACAGCCGCTGGTGACTGAGTTTGTGCAGCAGCTTTCCTGGCCCTCTAATGGAAGGGAAAGTGGCTGTCACTCTGATGGCTTCCCCCACCCATGCCTCTGGCCAGGAGAAAAATCCTAATATGGCAAAGCCTGCGAGGTACCCTGACTTCCCTTCTTTCCAGCATCTCAAACCTTATCTAGTAAGCACATACCGCGTTCACAGCTGGTATCTGATTCTCCTGGGGAAGGGTCCAAGTGCAAGTTCCTGTGCTGTCATTTTGTATCTTCAAATTGTCTTGAACTTTCTTCATCACCCAAGTTACATTTCCTGAAAGCTTGAACAATAGCTGTTGTGAAAGGGACATATGGTAGCATTTTGGAGGGTGTGACAAGATAAGGTTCAGGACTCATTATCAGGGAGAGGGAAAAGAGGTCATGCTAGCCTAGGTCCTAATCAGCAATTCTGTTCCCTCCATGTGCTCCTGTGAAACGGAGCTCTTGGCTCTTACTTTGAAGAAGTCAGCCTGAAGGTACATTAGCATTTATTTTCTTTCCCCCCTGTGACTCCAGAGTATCCTAAATTAAGGGTACTTGTGCAGTTGAGGAAGAGTTTAGTGCTTAAATTGCCATCTATTAAGCTGCATCTGTAGTGTTCATTTCAAAAACCTGCGAGGAATTCACATTTTCCAATTTGGAGCGCCTTTAAAAAAAAAAAAAACACTTGCCACTCACTTTGATTACTGTAAACTAAATACCCTCCGCTTTTTACTGGTGTGCTGGAATTTTGGTCTGTAGTTAAAATTTCCAAAAGAAGAAAAAACAATCAGTGAATACATTGGTGGCAATATTAGCTTTGGTTTTGCTTTCAGCAATATCCAAGATCTGCTGCAATCTGCGTGGTCCAGATTCTAAGTAGTCAGCCATATCCTTAAGTAGAGGATAAAAAACATTTTTAAATGATGTTCAGCAGAAAGGATAGGGTCCTAAATTAAAGATTAAAGTTGACCCCAGAGCCACCTTTTCTAATCTTTGTAGTTAATTAAGCCACATGTTGAACCTGCCTGAACAAGGAACGAAGGACTGAGATCTTTCAAGATAGCACTTGTCCAAACCCCAGGAGACACAGGCAGGCTCACTGACATGACAGTCTCTCCTCACAGTTGCCTTCCATGGTAGGCCTGCCCCCTTGCCCTGGGAGAATTTTATTAGTTCCTTTGAAAATAACTGTGTTCTTGCATTTATATCCTCTAATTGATAGTTTAGGTAATAAGTGTCTGATGTAAGACGAAAAGCAAAAGTCTAGCAAAATAAATGAGTGCACATTTTTTCATGAGAGCTATTTTGATCCCATTGTGCCCATGAGTCTTTTTTTTTTTTTTTTTTTTTCTGTCTCTAGTTTTGCAGCTAGCAGAGATCATGAACCCATGAGAAGGGGAGAGGAAGGAAAGGACTGTGGGTCACGCCTATGCAGAGCCTTAGGCTTGTTTACCTTTTCATTTGCTTCCTGACAGTCCTGTGGGGCACACATTCGTGCCTTCATCTACCAAATGTCTGTTAAGGGCCCCTGTCTGGCTTGCACTGGCGACCTACCATGCTGATGTTCAGGTCAGCAGCTTCCCCGGGCTGTGCAGAGCCCAGTGTTTGTGAGCCAGGCTCAGTTATGGGTGTGTGTGCCCCCCAGTTATGCACACTGCAGCACCTTTGGGCTGGAGTTCGGGCATGGTGCAGAATAGAGGCAGATAGATCCCTGTGGCCCTGGCCCTATTGTGGGCTGATTACTTCTCTGAGTCTGCGGAGCAGCTGTACAGCCCTCATTTCACAGGTGAAGAAGCAGGCTTGTGTTTTCTGTCTGCAACTTCTTCCCTCTGATCCACAGTACTTTGCCCTTTTAAATCAGCAGCAGTATAGTCTTTCACTGTTTTATGGGGTCCGGAAGTATTCTTAGAAGTCTCTCTCATCTTCCTTTCCATGGTAAATCCGTCTACTTAGTATTTTTGTGTGTGTACGTGCTGGAGATTGAACCTAGGGGTGATTTAGCACTGAGCTACTCCCCCAGCCCTTTATATTTTTTTATTTTGAGACAGTCTCTAAGTTGCTTAAGGCCTTGCTAAGTTGCTGGAGCTGGTTTTGAGTTTGTAATCCTGCCTTAGCCTCCAGAGCTGCTGGGATTACATCACTCAGTATCTTCTTTTTTAATCATCTTAGTCTTTAATCTGGGCAAGACAGTAAGAGCCAGGGATAGGTGTAGATAATAAGATTTTCTTTTATCGCTGCCTTTCTAGAGCTTATGTTCTTTGAGACCTTGCAGATATTTAATAAGTAATTATACAGTTACGTAACATGATTCTGATACATTCAGAGTGGCAAGAGAATCTAGACATGCCTTTGAGAAAATGAAATTCAAGCTAAGAATTAACATTTTCTTGCATTTCTGTAATTGGTTAATAACCTTGTTATTAAGAGTCTCTTTTTTAAAAAGACAGTGAAAAGAAAGACTATAACATGAAGTGGTAAACTCTATCAGTTGTTTCTGGCTTAAATGGGTTGGCCAGCAAAACGCAATCTTAAGTGCCCAGATTAACCTGGGGCCAAGCCACACTGATCCTCAGTAAACCTCTTGGTCAAGTCCCCCAGGTCTGGGCCATTCAAGAGCTGTAACTAGGTAATCCTGGACCTGCTCCCATAGGCAGGAATGATAATACCTGTGGGTATGCTGCAGGAAGTCAGATTAAAGGGGGCTTCTTCTCCTTGATCATGTTCATTTCAGCCTTTATAGCTTGATTATAGCACAAAGCATATTTAACTGTTTTCTTGGCATCTGTCCTTCCACCCTCTCACTCGATCAGGAACGATTTGAAAGCTGGAACCTATCTTGTTCATCTTTGTGCATATTATGCCTACACCAAATTTGTAAAATCTTGACATTTTCTGTTGAAAAGACATTTTTAAGAGATGCCTCCTCTGATACCATAACATTTAACAGAGGCATCATTGTCCAAAAGTCTCTAAACTAGTGCTTCTCCAGTTCTCACATGCACGCAGATCACCAGGGAAATGGAACAGATTCTGATTCTGCAGGTCTGGGGTGTGCTCAGTTTCCGCCTTTTACCAGGCTCCCAGGTGACACCTGTGCTGCTGGAACCTGCGTAGTCCGCTTGTAGGGAGAACACTCCTGTGGCAGGTAGTGGGGTTCATGTTTAAACTAGCACTGACTCCCCACCTGCTGGCCACAGGAACTGCCCACACACTCTGGGCACTCCAACTCCTCAGTGTTGAACAAATGTGCAGTTGTAAAAGATGGCCCTCAACTCCAGCCGTCTGGTAAAACTGATAGCCCCGGTTTGATCAGCGTGTGTCCATGGTTACCAGGTTCATGACCCTGTCTAGAGACCTAGAAAACACCAAGGCACTGGAAGAACACTGCCAGCATTGGGCAGCCTGGTGGAAGGAGGGAACGGAATCAGATGTTTGCTTTTGTTTGCAGAACAGGTGTCCCGGGTCCTTTGTTCCATTTCCTTTCTCCCCACTCTCCTGTGTCACCGTGCCACCTATGCTTGCAGCTGCTGCTCAGGGCTGCCAGTCCTGTTTGTTGGTTCTGAGATGATTGAGATTAGGAGCGACTTGACTTATCGGATTAAATAAAGCTGCTTCTGGAAGTCTGAATAGCAGGTTCTGGGCAGAATCCTCGGATTTCTGTACTGGGAATTCAGTGGTCTTCATGGCTCCCTCTTGTGCTGGGTAACAGATGTGCTTAGATCTGTGGTCTTCTCAGGTAGAGACTTCTAAAAAGAAAGGGTGTTGTAGACACCACATAGATCTTCCTGATGGAGTTGAAGCATTTGACCTTGAAATGTTGAATTGCACATTTGAAAAAAAGATAGTGAGGGTCTCTAGACAGCTGAATTAAATTATTCAGGAAGCCACAAACTGCTAGATGGTATTTAATTCTACTTTTTTTTTTTTTAGTACCAGGGATTAAACCCAGAAGCACTTAACCACTGAGCCACATCCCCAGCATCCTCCTCTACTTTTTCTTTATTTTTTAAATTTTGAGACAAGGTCTTGCTAAGTTGCTGAGGCTGGCCTGCAACTTGAGATCCTCCTGCCTCAGCCTCTTGAGCTGCTGAGATTACAGGTGTGCACCACCAAGACTGGTTTTTAATTCTACTTTTAATAAACAGTTTGGGACCAAAAGGTGATCCCTTGTAGTCACATAAAGAGGTCGGTGACCCTGCGTTGGTCCATCCGGGGATTCTTGAGTGTTTCGGGATCGTCAACATGATTAACAGACACAACAGACACTCCCAGTGTCCAGGTCATGGCTTTCTCCTCCTTGTTTGTTTCTGGTTGCTCAGCTCAGTCCAGCCTTCCTGTGGCGCACAGCCGATGGACACGTGGGTATGTGCAAATGCCTCTGTGGCCAGGGCAGTAGCCCAGCGCCATGGTGGATCAGCAGGAGTCTGATTTGAAAGTCAAACTGCTTCTCCAGCCCCATGGAATTAGATCTCTTCCGCATATTACAGGAACCCAATTGTTTAATTTTAAAAAGACATTAAAGCAAGTAGTAGAAAAATGTATAGAAGTGCAGGAGAAACCGCCTGTGCTGTGTGGGAATGTATACTATAGTAGAAGGCAAGCAGAGAAACTGCAAAAGTCGTGTTCCGGTCCCCTCCAGGGAGGAGTGGCAACGAGAGCGGATTGGGGATTGTGCACGGGGAGCTTCTGAAGTTGGATGGTGCACGTGTGTGGTTTTAGTATTAGTGTGCCTTATGACCTGCATGTATGTTTCCCTTTTGAAAGGATCATACTTCATCATAAAAATAAGAGAATTCTTAGTAATGTCTCAGCGCAGTTCTCATCCATGCCACCTTCGTATTAATATTTTAAAATTACAAACATAATGGAAGAGAAAAGGAGCATCTACAACCCCGCCCTTGTGACACGACCACTGTTGCATTTTATTCTTCCTATGCAAATGACCCTGAATGTCTGCGTTCTTAGTTATAATTGCAGTATATGCAACTGTCTGTATTACATTGTGGCTGATGGTCTTTGTATATGTTAGGATTTTAAGAGAGGGACAGAGAAAGTCAATTTTAGTTTTTCTTGTGGCCTTCGTTGCTCAGATACTGATTGTACATAGTGCTGGGGTTCAAACCTGCGTACTTGCACGTGCCAGGCAAGCACCATAACCGCTGAGCCACTGCTCCAGCCCTGTGTACGTTAGTTTTAATGGCTTAGTGATATTCCCATGAGAACAGGTTCCATGGTGGAATTTTTAAACTCTGTCTTCAACGTTCTTATATTTATTCCACAAATAATTTGCCTACACCAAAGGCATTTTGCTACCTACTAAAATTATAATAAGCCACTAGTGCCCTAAGCACTATCCTTGTGGAATTTAGAATCTAATGACTAACCATTTCTGATTGTATTTGCATTTTGACCACATCAGTCCTGGAACTCTAACTTTTTATTTGGAATGCATTTTGGATTCCTGAAATGTAAGAAACAAAACAGCTCCCGTATACCCTTCACTCAGTGTCAGTGTTTTGCAAAACTATACTATGATACCACAAGTAGGACATTGACATTGAAAGAGTCCCCCAGTCTGATGCCATGAGCTTTATGTGTGTTCGTTGGTATATTTGTGCATATGTTTGTGTTTTATTATGAGTTAGATTGGTGAGCAGTTCCATCACTGGGATACCTCATGATACCCTTTCACAGCCTTGGCTATCCCTCCTCTTCTCGCTGGCCCCAGTCCCAGGTAATCATGACTCTGTTGTTTTTATCTGTAGTTTTGAAGGATGTTATAAAGATGGAATCACACACTGTACAACTTGTAGAATTTGAGCTCAGTTCCCTTGAGACCCATCCAGGTTATATGTATCAGTAGCTTGTTCCTTTTCATGACTGAGTAGTAATTCATTATGTGCATGTATTCACACATTTGATGAAAGACCTCTGGGCTGTTTCCAGTTTTGTCCTGCCGTGAATAAAGCTGCCATGGACATCTGAGTCTTTATTTTGATGATTATGTGGAAGAGAAAATCAGTGAGACTTCCAACCTCTGTGGTTCAGCCACTAGTGTCTGTTTTCACGTTTGGAGGATCCTAATTGAATCCAAAATTAGCCTCTGGTGAATAGCATGGTGCTTTGGCTTTAAAATCTAGTACTTCAGAATACATCAGTTTGTCTGTGACTAAAATCATCTTATGTTCTCGTATTTATTTACTGTCTTGGTCTGTTCAGAGTGCTGGAACAAAATACCATTGGCTGGTGGGTGGCATACAAGTAACAGGAAATTGTCTCCCGCAGCTCTGGAGGCTGCAAGTTCAACCTCAAGGAGCCTATGGATTGCTGTCTGGAGAGGGTTCACCTCCTGGTCCATGGACAGCTGTCCTT